>JAJIBD010004559.1:0-53920 GCA_021461705.1 Cryptotis parvus | reverse complement strand
CACAGAACATAGTTTTCTTTAGATTCAGCTGTAGACCTATCTTTCCACATTCTCGGTCGAAGTCAGCCAGCATTTGTGCCGCTTGGCTAATGTTTGGTGTTATTAGAACGATGTCATCAGTGAAGCGGAGGTGGTGTAGTTGCCGACCATCTATCTTCACTCCCATTCCTTCCCACTCTAATTGTCGCATGATGTTCTCGAGGGTGGCACTGAAGAGTTTTGGTGAAATGGTATCACCCTGCCAAACCCCTCTTTTGACATTGATGATCAATTCCTTGTAGAATGGTGATATCCTGGTGGTGAATCTGTAATACAGCTCATGAAGGATCTTGATGTATTGGGTTTGAATGCCCTGTTTGGCTAAGGCTTCGATGACTGCTTCAGTCTCCACAGAATCAAAAGGCTTTCTGTAAATCAATGAACGTGAGACAGAGTGGCATCCTGAACTCCCTACAAACTTCAATGAGCTTGGTTACTGTGTGGATATGGTCGAGGTGTGCTGAATCCTTTCTGGAAGCCATGGTTGCTCGCATGGTTGCCCCTTCATCTAAGGTTCTGCCAATCCTATTCAGGACGACTCGAGTGAACAGCTTGTAGATGACAGACAACAGGCAGGTGGGGCGATAGTTGCTATGTCCTGGATGTCTCCCTTCTTGTACAGTAGAATTTTCTTGCTGGTTTTCCAATGGGAGGGCACCTTGCATTCAGACAGGTAGTGTGTGAAGAGCCGAGCCAGTGAATTGATGAGTACTGAAGGCAGATTCTTCAGGTGTTCAGGTCTGACTTTGTCTGGACCTGGTGCTGTTCCCTCTTTTTACTCACAAAATGGCATGTTGGATTTCAGAAGGGAGAACATTGGGAATGACATATCCATCCTGCGGAATTTGGTATATGGGCAGGTGGACGTGGCTATCAAAGAGATCTGAGTAGAAATCATGGATAATCTTCTCCATTGCCTTTCTGGAAGATGTGATAGATCCGTCAGGATGTTGGAGGGCAGTCATCTTGGTCTTATAGTTGGCGAAGGACAGGCAGGCGTTGCGAATGCTTTTCCCGGCTTCTGCTGCATCTTCCAGTATTTCTGCTCTTCTCTCTTTGAGGTCTTCCTTTATCGCTTCTCTGCACTGCTTTGCAAGCTTGGATGTTAGCATTTGGTCGCCGAGGCTCGCACCTTGCCACTCTGGCGAATGAGCTCGAGAGTTTTTGAAGGCAGGCGTCCTTTTGTGGGTTTTTCTCTCTCGGCATTCTTCACAGAATCATGGAGGTGCTCAACCAGTCGGTTGTATTCTTCATCGATGTTGTCATGATGGTATCTTCCCCATGTTGCCGCAGTGGTGCCAAAGAGTTCCCAGTTGGTGGTTGTTCTGGGAGTTCTCTTCTTAAACTTTGCAGCCTTTTCTCCCCATTGTGTGAAGTAGAATTTTGCACGAAGGAGAAGGTGGTCCGATCCCGTTTGGAATTTTGGGACGACAGTGACATCAGTCAGGCAAAACCTACAATTGAAGATGATATGGTCAATTTAATTGTGGAACTGTCCACCAGGGGATTCCCATGTCCAACGTTTTGCTTCAGTCCTCTGGAACTGTGAGTTCCCATGAATGGTCTTGTGGACATGATGAACTCAGATAGTCTCTCACCCTGTTCGTTCCATTCTAGGCCATGGGTCCCGATGTGGAGTTCTTTGGCTGATCTTCTCGGTCCTATCTTGGCATTAAAATCACCGACTATGATCTTGTAGAAGGTGTGATCTTTTTTATAGAACTCCTCCAGTTCCATGTAGAATTTCTCAGTTTCTTCTTCCTTGTATGTGGATGTTGGTGTGTAGACAACCAAGATAGAAACTGCTGGCAGTGGGCCACATCTGTTCAAGTGTAATCGTCCTATCCTGTTTGTTAGGCATTCAAATGAATCAATGTTTGCGGCCATGTTCATATTGACAAGGACACCGACGCCACCAATGCCTCTTTTGATCGCATGTTCCGGGGAACAATTCTTCTCTGGTGTCAAAAACAGCGTGATGCGATTGACGAGTGATGTCATCCCATATTGTCACCCGACCATCACCAGGAGTAATTCCTGAGGATAGAGTCATGAGTTAGCTTTGAGCATTGCTGTGAGGCCCCAAAACAAAAAACAAAAAAAAGAGAAAATAAAGTGGGGGGCCCCCCCACCCCAAAAAAAAGAAAAAGAGAGAAAATAACAAGAGCGAAAGATTTGTGGGCTTTTCTCCTCCTGGGGAGAGAGGCGCCATTCAATACTTACTTAGGGTTCAATTGTAGGTAAGCTACAGCTGGAGCTCAAGCCAACTCCCAGCACTCTGGGATCCTTATAAAGTGGCCAGGCTAGGCTGAGTAAGTCACAGGAGACTACTTTATGCCAAGCTTTAGGGTAAGTGGGAAAGATGAGGGAGGCGGTAATGCCTGGAAGCCCTGGGATAATAGAGCAGTTAGAAGTCGGCAGTTAGCAGTTAATGTGCCTAGCATGCACCCAACCCCAGTGTGATCCTCAAGCACCGCATGGTGTCCTGAGCACCCTTGGT
Source organism: Cryptotis parvus (assembly GCA_021461705.1). Taxonomy (NCBI): domain Eukaryota; kingdom Metazoa; phylum Chordata; class Mammalia; order Eulipotyphla; family Soricidae; genus Cryptotis; species Cryptotis parvus. The sequence continues at coordinate 51,381 of JAJIBD010004559.1, read as the reverse complement.
GTGGCCCCTGGCTTTGTCCTGACACCCTAGTTACTGAGTAGCATCCTCTGATCACTGAACTGCTGACTGGGTTGGTTAGGCATTATCAGGGGTAACCACCTGCGTACACCCTCCACCAGAAAAGCACTTGTACTTTTTCATGGCTGGTATAAAACTCACTCATTCGGCATTTTCTGAGCACCGCCTCAGACACTGGCTATAAGCAAATCAGAGGACGCAACCTGTTGGGAGACTGCGGCCAGAGGGGATGGACAGAAAGGGGACAAGTGGGTCAGCAGAAGGGGGTGCCTGAAAGGGTCCGTCCAGCTGGACCAGAGGCAGCTAATGTTAGGGACTGGGTCTGTCTTCCCAGTGGGTGCAAGTCTCTTGGAGAGTGGGAAGGGGCCCCAAGCATTGCCCATCCCCAATCGTGGCTTCTCTTCTACAGCTGCACATTGTCTACTACAACTCAGACCTGTACCACAACGCAAGCAGTGCCAGTGACAAGGCGGAAGGCCTCGCTGTCCCCGCTGTCCTCATAGAGGTAAGAGGTGGAAGGAATTTTAGCTGAGATGTTTTTTTGTCCAAATGCCACCTCCTGTTGATCTGTGGGAAGGTCAGCCTGCTGTCAGCTGTGTCTGCTTCCAGAGGAGTCGTTTCCCTGTAAGGGCTCCCTGTCTATCACCATCGAGGCAGCACTTTTTTGTGACCAGCCAGAAGAAATGGGCATTTCCTGAGTGGTACTGGGAAAATGAGCCCCAGTTCCCAGCCCTATGGCATGGACTGCCAGTGAAGGCCTGTGGAAGGAAGAAGGAGAATAACAGCTTCATGCCCATAAGACATGAACCCCTGAGACAACTATTGCCTGGCTCCATCCTTTCCACAGGGATTGGAATGAGTCCTGCTCCCTGGTAACCTGCTATGAGACCATATGTTAAAATGAGTCCCGTTCCCTGCTCTCTCACTTTTGCAACATGCAGGCTCTCCTGCCTTGGCTTGTGTGAACTGAAGCTCCCTGAGGGTGTGGTGAAAGAAGACACATGTGCTGTTTTTCAGTGGAGTCAGAGAATTGGAGACTCCTATAGTTCCCCATTCCTGGTTTACTTCACCCCTAGAGTCTTGAGTTAGAAACAGGATGTCCTGGGCCGAGGCGATAGCCCAGCGGGTAGGGCTTTTTGCCTTGACGCGGCTGGCGTGTGCCAGCCTGGGTTTGATCCCTGGCATCCCATATGGTCCCCTCGAGCACCGCCAGGAGTAATTTCTGAGTGCAGAGCCAGGAGTAACCCCTGAGCATTGCCAGGTGTGACCCAAAAAGCAAAAAAAAAAAAAAAAAAAACAAAACCCAAAGAAACAAGACAGGATGTCCTGATTCAAATCAGGGCCAGGACCACTGACTGCTACACCCTCCACCCTCGCCATAGCCTTTAGTTTCATTCTAATGGTCCCAGTTCATGAACCATTCAGAGTTGACTTTGGCAGCCTGTCAGGGATGCCGCTGGCATCCCCCGACAGTGTCAGGACAGAAGTTCTCTTCTACCTCCGGAGGATGCCGGGGAAAGGATGAAAACCCACGAGTCCGGTGCAGTTCCAAAAAAGGCTTTTAATAGTACAAAAGCTCTACCACCATAATCCAATATAATGAAAGAACTCTAGCTCTTTCTAACTCTAGGTCCGAACTTAGACCATACAAAAGAGCCTAAGTCTCCCACCAAAGAGAGAGGGATCTCACCCAAGAGGAGTCCTACCCAAAAAGGAGCAAAAAGCCCAAAAGCGAAAAGGCCAAGGGGCCTCAAGTCAGTCCCCTTATATACACCAAAGTAATCCAGGGAGGGTCAGGGAGGTGACAGGGCAGTGTCAATAAAGAACCCTAAACAGAGTGTAGTAAGGGCGGTGCCACTCCCTTTACACGTATAAACAAAAGGTTACCCAAGGACTAATCCCGAGATTATCTCTTATGTAAAACACTGGAGAGAGAGAGAGAGAGAGAGAGAGAGAGAGAGAGAGAGAGAGAGAGAGAGCTGGTATAAAGTAATGCATCTTCATTTCATGAGCTTCATGTAATCTAGATGGTACCCACAAGGTCCTTCTTATTTATTATCTGCACCAGGGTGATTCTGAGTATCTTGTTCTCCGTATACTGAAAGGGTCACACCTCGCCTGCTTGAGAGCAAACTAGTATGATCCTTCCTATAATCTTCCTATAGTCTCAGTGTAGCCAGGGCGGTAGTCTCCTGGTAAATTCTAACTGTCCTATGCTGGGTGCAGCGGATATAAAGAGGAACTGTGCTCAATCTAGAAAACATTGAAGTCTTAGTAGATGTATAAACCAGAAGTTATTCAGTCAAGGTGACTTCTGTAACTGCCACACCCTCTAGCAGTGTTTACATAGAAGAGAGGTCTCATTAGAATGAATGTTGGCTTAAGTAGATTAAGCTGTGAGTGGGCAAAACACCAAAGCTCCCAGATTAGCTAAATCTGTCATCCAACAGCAGCCTAAGGATATGACTGTGCCAGTCCATCAGCAATGTCAGTTCAGGTGTGGCCAGAGAATCTGTCCCAGTCCAACCCACTGTCTCTGTTGCAGGTAGGTAACTTTAACCCGTCCTATGACAGGATCTTCAGTCACCTCCAAGGTGTCAAGTACAAAGGTAAGGGGGCCGTGGACGTACATCCACTCTGGGAGGAGAACACACAATCCCAGGTGCCCTGGAGAACAACTGTGGGGAAGGCTCCACCTGTGACAGGCCCCAAAGGGGCCAGTGCATGTTCTAACACCCAACATGCGTCTCTAGGTCAAGAAATGCTTGTTTCCTGCCTTCGACATTGCTGAGCTGCTCCCTGAGAGGCCTGGACGAGTACTACCGCTATGAGGGCTCCCTCACCACGCCCCCTGCCACCCCACGGTGCTCTGGACCATCTTCCGGAATCCCGTGCAAATTTCCCAGGAGCAGGTGACTTGTTTCTTCATACAGGCCAGCAAGCACATGGCACCCAGCCTCTGCTGCCCCTGTCCCAGGCTCAGTGGTGTGATCCCCCCCCCCCAGCAACTGGGTAGACAGCTGGGCAAACCCTCCCGGTTTGTACTCGCAGCTTGGAGGCGCTCCTGAGTTTATAAGTGCCCTGAGGGGACAAAGCCAGTCTCCACAGCCCTTCAGGCAACGCTGTTGAGCAGCTCTCCTCACCTCCCCTGAGTGTAGAGCAGGGAGTGTGTGTGTGTGTGGGGGCGGTCTTGGCGCCTGGAAGGAATATTGGATCAGGAGAAGGCTTCTCATGGGCTAGGAAGCTGGGCTCAGTGAGAGCCTCATCCAAAGAGGAAGTTTGCAGGACCAGAGCATAAGCCCTCAGCAAGCTGGTGAGAGGCGATGGGTTAAGAAACTTACAGGATGGCTGCTGGCTGGTGCTAAAAGCTAAGACAAGGCCAGGGCTTCTGCGTCCCCTGCACCCCCGTCTCCACTCTACAGCTTTGACTCCTGCTGAGGGAATCTAGGCCAGGGATGGCTGACAGTCCTTATGAGGGCACCACAGCCCACACTGTTGTGCCCCCCTTTCCTGGGGATGTGGGGAGTCACTCCCAGTGGTGCTCAGGGGACCACGCAACGCTGGGAATTAAATCTGGGATCTCCTGCTGTCCCGTCCCTAAGACCCTGAGAGTCTCTGAGTGGGTCAGTGGCAGCAGGTGGGCAGACTGGCACACATGAAGCCTTGGAAATAGTTGAGGCCATCTCTGTGGGTGGATGAAAACCCACAGTCACTCAGCTGGGCTGGCACCTTCTTGTTGCTTTGGATGGAGCTGGCAGGACCAGGCCCCAGGCCGCTCTGACCTGGAATCAGACTCCAGTGATGGAGTGAGGGGACAGTCTCTGAGGACCCCTCTAGAGGGTAAAGATCCCCCTAGGTGTCCCTCCAACAGCACAGGTGAGCGGACCTACCCTTCCCATCTGGAGCCTGGAACATCCCAGGGATAGAAGCTGCTCTCTGGCTTCCACGTGCTTCCCCCGAGCAAGTGGAGGCTCTTCTCCATGGAGACCAGACTGGGAGCCTCACTCTGCCTTGGGTGTGTTTCTGATCTCCCTTCCCACCCCAGCTGCTTGCTCTGGAGACAGCTCTCTACTGTACTCACATAGATGACCCATCGCCCAGAGAATTGGTCAACAATTTCCGGCGAGTCCAGAAGTTTGATGAGAGGCTGGTGTATGTCTCCTTCCAGCAAGGTAAGGAGCTGTGGACTCTGGCTCTGGGGCCCCAAGACCCTTGTTCCAGATGAGGTTAAGGCTCTGTCCTGTCCTGGACCATTTGTTCCTGAATGGGAACAAATGTTGTTGCTCTTACGAAGTGAGCTAATAGTGTTCTGGAAGCAGGAAACCGGGATGCTGAGGAGCTATTATGGGGATGGGGAGTTGGGGGTCTCCCTTCACTGCCTTCATAAGGAAGCACAGACCAGTGCGCATGGACCAGAGTCTGCATTAAGTGTGTCTCCTAAAAATGTGGGAAGAGATTTTTCTGGGGTAGAAATTTCAGGTAGAAATTGCTGAGCTCCACTCTCTTTCACCCAGCACTTCACTGGTGTTGAGGCCATGCCAGCCTGCCAGATGGTTCAGGCACGACCACCAGGGCACCTTTGCAGGCTGTCAAAAGTGAGTGTAAGGGACCAGGGAGATAGCACAGTGAGTAGGGCATTTGCCTTCACACAGCGACCCAGGTTCGATCCCCGGCATCCCATATGGTCCCCTGAGCACCGCCAGGAGTAATTCCTGAGCAAAGAGCCAGGAGTAACCCCTGAGCGTCACCAGGTGTGACCCAAAAAAGCAAATAAATAAGTGAATGAATGAATGAATGAATGAATAAGTTAGTAAATGAATGAGTAAATAAATAAATAGATGAATAGATGGATGGATGGATGGATGGATGGATGGATGGATGGATGGATGGACAGACGGACGAATGAATAGATGAATGAATAGATAGATAGATAGATAGATAGATAGATAGATAGATAGATAGATAGATAGATAGGAAGGAAGGAAGGAAGGAAGAAAGGAAGGAAGGAAGGAAGGAAGGAAGAAAGGAAGGAAAGGAAAGGAAGGAAGGAAGGAAAGAAGGAAGGAAGGAAGGAAGGAAGGAAAGGAAAGGAAAGGAAGGAAGGAAGAAAGGAAGGAAGAAAGGAAGGAAGGAAGGAAGGAAGGAAGGAAGAAAGAAAGAAAGAAAGAAAGAAAGAAAGAAAGAAAGAAAGAAAGAAAGAAAGAAAGAAGAAAGAAAGAAAGAAAGAAAGAAAAGAAAGAAAAGAAAGAAAGAAAGAGAGATGTAAGCACATATGTACTCCCGAGAGGGTCTGATGACCCAAACTCATCGGTCAGGCAAGGTCCGCATTCACCTCCTCTCTCAGCAACCCAGAGTCCACGGAAACACCCTGCAGGTTGAGGCTTCATGATTAGCATTCAATGTGTTGACATGGAAGAAAGTTAGCATGTGCTCTTGCTCAGTCCTGGAAACGAAGGCCTGAAGCATCTGGGCCATCCCTCCCCCCCAACTCTGCTTTCTCACAGCACAGCTTAAACAGGTCCTTACGTTGCCCCCAGCTTTGGGGCCTTGACAAGGCATAGGTGGGGGTCGGGGGCTGTGAGAATCCTACATGACCCCATTCCATCACTCTTGGACCAGTGAGCCAGATGCCCCCCCATCCCACTTTGAGAAGCCGCACATCTGAGAGTTAGAGGCAGGGCTCCCCATTTCACCCAACCCTTCATCTCTGGCTTGGCTCTTTGGATAATACTAGAGCTCTCACTCCCCAAACTTCACTTTGCACGTGAGAGTTGTTTCAAAACCCTTGCCAGAATGAGTTAGAAGCCTGTCTCCAGAACAAACCTCACACCCGTCCCTCAGACCAAGTCCTTCCCTGTGACTCACTCAACTGTGAGTTTGTCGTTTGCATTCTCTCCAGAGATCTCTGCTAAGTTCATGTCTCCCCTTGTCCTCAGTCTCTCAGTCTGACTGATTAGTTAAACCAGGACCTTTTCCAAAAATGGATTAAGGGGGCTGAGTGATGGTCCAGCAGGTAGGACATTTATATTGCATGCAGTCAACCTGGGTTCGATCCCTGGCATCCCATATGATCCCCTGAGCACGACTAGGAGTGATTCCTGAGTGCAGAGCCAGAAGTAACCCCTGAGCATCGCCAAGTGTGACCCAAAAAAGAAAAACAAATGGATTATGTTCGTGACAATGTTTCCCAAGTTCTGGAAAATGCTTCAGATGTACAAAATTTTCCTTCTGATCTATGCTGGGTGAAGCTCTCTATTTTAGCATTCTAAAATTTAGAATATAAACTAAGATTATAGTTTTCAAAGTTCATTTAAAGTGTTTAACTCTTAAATACAACTAAAAATCATAAAAATTCTGCTTGGAGGCAAGGCGCTTGGACCATCTAGATCAGGTAGAAGCCCATGAAGTGACGACAGTCATCACCTGCCCCTGAAGCGCGTCTGTACCAGTCCCAGGTGACAGACACTCCCGTGAGTCAGGAGACTTTGTTATGTTTGCTCCTAGCTAAATAATAGGAGAAAACCAAAAGCTTTCTTATTGGTGGAGGGTTTCTCCAGCAGTGTTCATGGGTCATTCTCTGCAACTCTGCCCGGTTCTTTCACAGTTTTACTTCCCTGGGGTGTGGTGATGTGATACTGCTCAGCCAAGGTGTTGGGGGCTACCAGGTTCCACCTGTGTATGCTTTGTGGGCCGTGTGTGAGTTGACATGGGACGTCAAGCATGTGCTCCAGCCCTTTGGGGCCATCTCCCAGCCCCTCCTGAGTCTTCTCTGCCCTTGGTTTCCTTAGCCACGCATGGCATTGTAGGTGAGGGGGTTGAATGTCCTTTTGGTGCTGGTCTGAGTGGATACTAACAACTGCCTCCTGACTTTACATTGCAGGGACAGTGTTTGAGGGCAGTTACAGACCGTCCGGAAGAAACCATGCAGGAACTTGAGTTTGACATCAAAAAGTAACGCCATGGAGCGTGGGATGGTGGTGTTGGGCATAGATAGCCATCTTCTTAGACCTGTACAGGTCTAAGTGGGCGCTTGTAGAGCGGCAGTGCAGAGAAGCTTGTGGCTCAGTGCTTTGGTAGACGCTCCCAGCTTAGCAAGGGGAGCTTGGGAGGTGTCTACGCAGAAGCCCCCAGGACAATGCCTGGCATAGGTCTTTAAGACTAAATCCCAAATGTGGCTTTGCCACTGCCCCGCCTGCCCCCTTTTCCCTTCCCTGAAACTCCCACAGATCTTCTGTTTCCAAAGATCCCAGGTTGGACCCAGCTCTGTCCTGTGGGAGCTCAAGATAAACTCACTCATTTTGGAGGTTGGTTATAGAAACTTGGCCAGAGTTCTCGCTGCCCTCCCATTCCCCAGAAAGGAAGGTGGCAGATGGGACTGTGTCCCCAGGAGCCATGCAAAGGCAGCTGGGAGGAAGGAAGTGTCCACCACAGGGGTCAGGGAGCTGCACCCATGTAAGCTGCCCTTGCCGGAAGCCAGGAGGTAAGAAACTAACCTCGAGCAGTTGGGACACGACAGGCTCCTCACTCCAGGTGTGTGTCCCGAGGCCCATTCAGGTGCTGCCCCAAAGGTCAGCAAAATCTAAGTCCATAAGTTTTGCCAGGCAGCAAGTGATACAGGCACAGAGACCTGAAGAGGGGGTCCTGAGGCTCATCACACTGGGACAGTCAGGATAGAACCATTTCCTTTGGACTCACTTTCCCCCTCAGGGGCACAGGGAAAGAATCTGCCACATGGTGCCTTTCCTCAAGGCGGGGTGGCCCAGCCTTTCAGACAGGACTTCTCAGCTTTGGCACACATGACGCTAGGTAGGGGCTGCACCGTGCCTGCAGTGACTGTCCTCTGCTTCAGCAGCATTTGGACTCCACACTGCATGCACAGCTGGAGTGTGCACAAAGAGCATCTGGGACAGTGTGGATGTGCCCAGCTGAGAGCCTGCTGCCCTGGGGCCCGACAATGATCTTCGAGGCCCAGGAATGAGATGTTCCATACTTTAATTTATGTCAGGGGACTCTAGGGCTTGAAGTCACATGTCCTGGTATTTATCCTATTATGGAACTTTCCATTTGGTGATGGTTAATCCTAAAACAACCCAGTTGAAGAAAGACAGCCTAAAAACCTTGTTCTGGAGGCTGGAGCGATGGTACAGAGGGGAGGGCATTTGCCTTGCATGCAGCCAACCTGGGTTCTATCCCTGGCATCCCATATGGTCCCCTGAGAACCACCAGGAGTGCAGAGCTAGGAGTAACCCCTGAGCATTGCCAGGTGTGACCCAAAACAAAAGCAAAAAAAATCTTGTTCCTCAATTCCTTAGGAACTTGAGTACTCTGCATGGAATTGAGAACATACAAAGATGTCTGAAGTGGAGTAAAGAATATTTGTCATTAAGAGAAAGATAGAAGGGGCCCCAGAGATAGTACAGTAGTGGGACACTTGCCACACACTGATCTGGTTTGTACCCCAGGGAACCTATATGGTCCCTCAAGCTTTCCAAAAGTGATCTCTGACTGTAGAGTGAGGAGTAAGTCCTGGTCACCACTAGGTATAGGCCAGAAACAGAGAGAGACAGAGAGACAGAGAGAGACAGAGAGAGACAGAGAGAGATAGAGACAGAGAGTCAGAGACAGAGAGAGACCGAGAAGAGGAAGTCAATGCCGGGTACCCAACCCCTGCTTTGGTTCAAGTGCTCTTTGCATTTCCTGTCGGACTGGGCCAACAACCCCCTTGTATTGGAGATGAGAGAGTCACAACTTGTGAGGAGCCCAAAAGGCCAAGCTAAAGCAGAAACTGTCCTCAAGATGGACCCCAAGGAAGGTGTCCATACCCTGGGACTGTCCAGCTTTCAAGAAGTCAGATGTTCCACGTAAACACAGTCCAGGCACATCTGATGGTTAGTCCCAGGGCTGAGGCTGGTTCCTTCCAGCTACCCTCTTTCCCACCAGGATCATCACACGGGGTCCACACAGTGCCAGGAAGACAGAACAGGCCAGGTAGGAGGCGTTTGTCCTTTACCATTAGCTGGTCCTCCTTTCAGTGTGCTGGGCAGGAGAAACACGAGGGGTGAGAGGAAGCTGAGTTTCTATAATCATGTCTTTAGTGGTTTTCTCTGAGCAACTGCTTATCACCTGCCGCAGAGCCTGGGGTTCAACTGAGGCAAAGACAGAAGTGCTGGACTGGAGGGCAGGAGGCTCCCCTGCATGACTAGAGCCTGCTCGAGCCTCAGGAACTGGCTAGATGTAGACTCGCGCTTAGAGAGAGAAGCTGATCGTATGTAAAGCTAAGATGGCTCATGACCCTGGGGAGCAGAATGTGCTTTGCGGTTGTTAACCTGTGCTTCTCCGAGTTCCTATGTATAAATAAAGCCTGTCAGGTGGCTAAGTGCCCTCCACTCTCCCGAAGTTTCCAGATGAGAGATGAGAGGCATCCCCACCTGCTGGTGGCCCCCGGCCAGGGGGGAGAATAGTCAGCAGGAAGCTGCACAATTAATTCAGCGTGCCACGTTCCCCAGAGACACTCCAAGTTTGGTTCTATGGGGGGGCAGCGGACTGCACTGGGCTATCTGCTCCCCCTGGCACTTCTGGCACAAACATATGCAGTAAGATGGCAGGGAAACCTGGGTCAGCAGGGAAGCTGCCGGCTGCGTTGGGCAGTGGGTCACACTGTCTCTCTGGCGCTAGCCATGCCCTCCATGGCCAGTGCTCTCAAGGGTGTATGTAATTTCCTTCTGCACGTGCTGGTCACTCTGTGGGCTGGATACCCTTCTCCTCCAGCTAGAGCCTTTCAAGGCCCCACAGGAATCACTTCCTCTCAGGGTCTCCATCTCCTTCCTCCGGGGCAACATTTTCCTCTCAGGATCTCAGCATACCCAGAGTAATGGTTTGTCACCGTGTAGAAGGAAAAGGCAAGTGTCTCTGTTGTCCAGATGAGACAGGCCCCATGGAGACAGGGCTGGTGGTGCTCACTTGCTCGCTTGCCCCCTCACCCACCATCAAGCTTGATCCTAATTACCAGCTGGTTCAAAGCTGGCTAGGAGCCTGGCACCCGTGGACCTTTCACCTTAAGTAAATCTTGTTTTGTTTTATGGTTGGTTTGCCAAGAGTGGTAAATCAGCCCATTTGTTTCAGACAAATTGAAGATGGGAATGGACTTGGCTGCCAAGGTGTAAAGGTCTGGGAGAGCTGCCCAGGGATGTCTTAAGGCTTCTTTGCTCTGCCCAGCCTTCCTGTAACACAGCCTGTCATCTCTGCCCCAACTAGGGACCCAACCCTAGAGCCACTTCTGTCACTGAGCCATTGGCCTTGGGAGGAAAAAGCAAATGCCAGGGAGTCTTCTCTTCTCATCGATCCAACCTGGGGCTAATCCCAGGTAGTGGGGATGGGCCCCATCCCGCTAATCCATTGAGTGTCTGCTTTATAATTCTTATTAATAGTATTATACATTGATAGCATGAATACACCACCCAACACCACACCCACAACACCCTAAAGACCCTCCTAGTTGTTCTAGCAGAGACCCCACGTTAACTCAATTCTGTAGACTGGCTCAGAAGTTTTCTTGCCTGTGGCCATTTTTGTTCTCTGACTCTGGGTCTTTGTATCCCACTATGAGAGAGCTCATCCTGTATCTATTCTTGTCTTTCCAGCTATCTCTCCTCGGGACACCCTCTGTTTTCACTCATCTTTCAGAAAATGTGTGATCCCTTCTTTTCTTGCAGCTGCATGGTACTGCACATGCTGCAACTTGATTCATTCACCTGATTGTCGGACATCTGGGTGGCTCCGATATATCGGCTGTTGGCATAGTGCTTCTGTGAACACAGATGTGTATATCTCGGCTGTTGGCATAGTGCTTCTGTGAACACAGATGTGTATATCTCGGCTGTTGGCATAGTGCTTCTATGAACACAGATGTGTATATATCTTGGCTGATTGCATAGTGCTTCAGTGAACACAGATGTGTGTATATCTTGGCTGTTGGCATTGTGCTTCAGTAAACACAGATGTGTATATCTCGGCTGTTGGCATAGTGCTTCTGTGAACACAGATGTGTATATCTCGGCTGTTGGCATAGTGCTTCTGTGAACACAGATGTGTATATCTTGGCTGCTGGCATAGTGCTTCTGTGAACACAGATGTGTATATCTTGGCTGATTGCATAGTGCTTCTGTGAACACAGATGTGTATATCTCGGCTGTTGGCATAGTGCTTCTGTGAACACAGATGTGTATATCTTGGCTGATTGCATAGTGCTTCTGTGAACACAGATGTGTATATCTCGGCTGATTGCATAGTGCTTCTGTGAACACAGATGTGTATATCTCGGCTGTTGGCATAGTGCTTCTGTGAACACAGATGTGTATATCTTGGCTGATTGCATAGTGCTTCTGTGAACACAGATGTGTATATCTCGGCTGATTGCATAGTGCTTCTGTGAACACAGATGTGTATATCTCGGCTGATGGCATAGTGCTTCTGTGAACACAAATGTGTATATCTCGGCTGTTAGCATAGTGCTTTTGTAACACAGATGTGTATATTCTTGGCTGAATGCATAGTGCTTCTGTGAACACAGATGTGTATATCTCGGCTGATTGCATAGTGCTTCTGTGAACACAGATGTGTATATCTCGGCTGTTGGCATAGTGCTTCTGTGAACACAGATGTGTATATCTTGGCTGATTGCATAGTGCTTCTGTGAACACAGATGTGTATATCTCGGCTGATTGCATAGTGCTTCTGTGAACACAGATGTGTATATCTCGGCTGATTGCATAGTGCTTCTGTGAACACAAATGTGTATATCTCGGCTGTTAGCATAGTGCTTTTGTAACACAGATGTGTATATATCTTGGCTGAATGCACAGTGCTTCTGTGAACACAGATGTGTATATCTCGGCTGATTGCATAGTGCTTCTGTGAACACAGATGTGTATATCTCGGCTGATGGCATAGTGCTTCTGTGAACACAAATGTGTATATCTCGGCTGTTAGCATAGTGCTTCTGTAACACAGATGTGTATATCTTGGCTGATTGCATAGTGCTTCTGTGAACACAGATGTGTATATCTCGGCTGTTGGCATAGTGCTTCTGTGAACACAGATGTGTATATCTTGGCTGCTGGCATAGTGCTTCTGTGAACACAGATGTGTATATCTTGGCTGATTGCATAGTGCTTCTGTGAACACAGATGTGTATATCGGCTGTTGGCATAGTGCTTCTGTGAACACAGATGTGTATATCTCGGCTGATTGCATAGTGTTTCTGTGAACACAGATGTGTATATACCTTGGCTGTTGGCATAGTGCTTCTGTGAACACAGATGTGTATATCTTGGCTGTTGGCATAGTGATTCTGTGAACACAGATGTGTATATATCTTGGCTGTTGGCATAGTGCTTCCATGAACACAGATGTGTGTATATCTTGACTGTTGGCATAGTACTTCTGTGAATACAGATTTGTGTATATCTTGGCTGTTGGCATAGTGTTTCCGTAAACACAGATGTGTATATTTTTGCTGTTGGCATAGTGCTTCTGTGAATACAGGTGTGTGTGTATCCTTTGATAACACTTTTGTGCTTTTGGCAGACCTGCAATCTGGAAGACCCATCCACTGGTTAAATGAACAGTCCCCCAAGGCAATATTCTGGTTCTTCAGGGCTTAATGTTAGAAAGTATCTGTTTCTTGGTTTGCATTGTGCTCGTAGGGAGCATAGGCAGTTAGAAAGGGCTCCACAGGTAGGAATGTTGTATGGTATACGGGGGCACCTTTCTTGCCTCCCTTACCAAAGAGTCACTCAACAAGTCACTCAACAAGAGCACTTCAACTACTTGAGTTTATGATTTGTGTTAAGTATAGTAAGAGGTTTTACCATTGGAAGTTGGATTTTTATGTATTCTAACTTTCAAATCTCTGCTAACCCAAAATTCTACACACACACACACACACACACACACACACACACACACACGCTCATCACCTACAAAATGGTCTGTACTTTAAAAGCAACACTTTGAAAGGAAAAGGTTGCATTCCTTTCTATTTGTTTGAATAAACAGAATTCTAAAGAGATCTAGAAAATGCTAGAATGTTCTAAGAACGGAAACATTCTGTGATTTTCTGCTTGAGATTTCAGAGGACCATAGAGGCACTTACCCAGCACCATAGGCCTGCGAGAGGCCAGGGGAAGGTGCTGACTGGGTCAACAGAACAGGCAACTGTGCAGCTCACTGATCCATCCTGGGGGGCTGCACTTTGAGCTCCTATGTACTGACCTGGTTCCTGCTTGGGGCTGTACCACTTCCCCTGGGGTCTCCTGGCCAGCTCTGCTAGCTGCTGCTCTCCTGCCTGTCTATGGTCCAGAGGTGGTGAGACCTGTCTGTCCACCATTTAAAAAGAGATAATTTTTGGTGGGGTCATGGGAGAGGAGCCCACCAGGTTGTGCTGGGGTTTGCTTCTGGCTCCACACACAGGAATCACTCTTGGTGGACCTGGGGATGGAACCCAGGTCGGCTATATGCGAGGCCAAGCGCCTTACACACTGAACCAGCTCTCTGGCTCCATGTTCATCCTTTATTTAAAAACTTTTTTTCATTATACCACCATGATATATACAATTACAAAAATGTTCATGTTTGAATTTCAGTCATACAGTGTTCCAGCACCCATCCCTCCACCAGTGCCCATTTCCCCACCAATGTCTCCTGATTCCCTCTCCCCAATCCAGCCAGCCTCTATGACCAGGTACTTTGTCCTCTCTCTCTCTCTCTCTCTCTCTCTCTCTCTCTGTGTGTCTCTCTCTCCCCCTTCTCTTATACATTGTGGCTTGCAACATATACATTTAGAAGTTATCATGTATATCCCTTTACCTAAATTCAATGCTCAGTTCTTGGCTGATATTAGCATTTCCAACAATTACTAGTATACTTCTCCTTTTTCTGTCTTACCTAACCTCTGACTCCCACACACTTGTGGTAGATTTCACCCACTGACAAGACCTCCTGATCCATGTTTTGCCAGAACTTGGATATTGGTATCATATTATTTTTTTATATTCCACAAATAAATACAGTCATTCTATATCTGTCCTTTTCCCTCTGGCTAATTTCATTCAACAAGAACCTCTCCATGCCCATGCATTTATAGGCAAATTTCATAACTTAAATTTCCCTAACAGCTGCATAGTGTTCCATTGTGTAAATGTACCAAAGTTTCTTTATCCAGTCATCAGTTCTCGGGCATTTGGTTGTTTCCAGATTCTGGCTACTGTGAACAGTGCTGCTATGAACATAGAAGTGCAGATGGTGTTTCTGCTGTTTTGGTCTCACGGGGTATGTTCCTAGGAGTAGCAGCTATGTTCATTTTTCAGAAAACAGAGCATGATTGAGTCTGCAGATGAACATATGGCCCTGTACTCTTGCCTGTTCTCTGCAGGGACCCTGAGAATCTGTGGGACACAGGTTTCGGCGTCTCTCTTTCTCAGTCTCACTTCTCTCCCTGCACCCCTGAAATCTTCCCTCCATCCTTCAGGTACCAGGTGCTAGAGCCTCTGTCTGCACAGGGACACAAGTCCACATCCCTGCAGGGAAGACTCTGCTTCTGTGCTGGCTGGGGCGGTCTCCAGGGGCAGCAGAGTGGCCTTGCCTAGTATCCAGTTTCTGGTGTGGTCCAGTTCCCGGTAGGGCTGCCCCTGGTGCCTTTGCTTTGGCTCGCCCTGTTTTCACACACTTTGGTCTAAACTGGGAAGCTTCTGCTCAGTCTTAAGACTCTCCTCATCCTCCCTGGGTCTCACCTCACTGTTATCAGTGAGAGGAACACAGACGTTGGCTTGGGTCATGCAGGAGGCAGGTGCCAGGGCAAAATCCCAACCAAAGTCTGAACGCTGTTTACAGGCCAGAGAGAACGTGCTCAGTGAACCAGTGGGGTCAGAGTCCGTCATGTCATCAGAGCTGGGTCATGTGCTTTCACACCATGATGTGCGTGGCCTGCTCCAGCCACTGGGTGCCTCTGCTCAGCGACCCGAGTTACCAGAGCAGACCAGGCTAGCGGGACCTGACAAATCGTCCGGTCTGCACAGCTTAGCCTGGGTGATAGGTAATCGTGTTATCTGCTGAGAACCAATCTCTTACTGTAAGCATCTGGGACTTGAAAATGAAGAGCAACAAGTATGTCTTTCAAAATATTTGGAAAAAAGAAACCACAACTTCTGTTTGGGGTTTTATTCCCAATTGTTGTATTAAAATCTTAAGGACCCCTAACCTCCAGGTGCCTCAAAACAATCCCGAAGGGTGTGCAGAGCCTACGGGTTGTGTGCTCACTTGACCCTTTCTGAGGAGAGACTCAGGTTCTGAGCCCCTCCCCAAGCCACACACGGGTCCCTGAGGTTGGTGACACACAGCCCCAGGACAGGAAGTCTGACTGACCAGGGCAGTCTTGCTCTCTGCCCCTTGGGGGTCGCTGTTGCTGGTGGCAGAGTGGGAACAGGCTGTCTGTCCCTTCTGGGCCATTGTCTTCATCCCTGTGTGGCCCGGAGCAGCGCACCTGGGAAACTGGCTCAGCCCCGTAGGAGAGTGTATGGAATGGATGAGGGTTGGCTCAGAGGGAACCAGCCAGACTGTGGCCGTATGGCGGGGGACAAGTAACCCAAACCTTGCCCTGTGGCCGTATGGCGGGGAACAGGTAGCCCAAACCTTGCCCTGTGGCCGTATGGCCAGGGACAGGTAACCCAAACCTTGCCCTGAAGTCAGGGCGAAATGTCCCGAGAGTGTCAGCCTCTCCCACCCAGTCTGTGCTCTCCCAGGGGCTTGTTGGGCTCTGCGCTCAGAGTGTGGGGAATGGCGCCCACCTCTGGATTCTCATGTGAACTGGGAGGCGCCACTTACATGGCTGTCATATGCACACGAACACACACACAGTACCACAGGCGCACATACACACACGGTACCACAGATGCACACATATGCACACATGGTACCATATGCATACACACATGATACCAGACGCACACACACATGTTACCACCGACACACATGTACACATGGTACCACAGATGCACACATACATGCACACATGGTACCACAGACACAGACACACACAAGGTACCACAGACACACGCACATGCATACATGGTACCACACAGACACACACATGCACACATGGTACCACACAGACACACTATGCACACATGGTACCACACAGACACATACACGTACACATGGTACCACACAGACACACATGCACACATGGTACCACACAGACACACACATGCACACTTGGTACCACACAGACACACACGGTACCACAGAGACACACACACGGTACCACACAGACACATACACATGGTACCACAGACACACACATGGTACCACACACACACACATGCACACATGGTACCACACAGACACACACACATGCATACATGATACCACACAGACACACACATGCATACATGGTACCACACAGACACACACACATGCATACATGATACCACACAGACACACACATGCACACATGGTACCACAGACACACACATGGTATACCACACAGACACACACATGTACACATGTTACCACACAGACACACACATGCACACATGGTACCACACAGACACACACACATGGTACCACACAGACACACACATGCACACATTGTACCACAGACACACACACATGGTACCACACAGACACACACATTCACACATGGTACCACACAGACACACACATGCACACAATGGTACCACACAGATACACACATGCACACATGGTACCACAGACACACACATGGTACCACACAGACATACACATGCACACATGGTACCACACAGACACACACATGCACACATGGTACCACAGACATACACATGGTACCACACAGGCACACACATGCACACATGGTACCACACAGACACACACACATGCACACATGGTACCACAGACTCACACACACATGCAGTACCACAGATGCACACACATGCACACATGGTACCACACAGACACATACACATACGGTACCACACAGACACACACACATGCACACATGGTACCACATAGACACACATGCACACATGGTACCACACAGACACACACATGCACACATGGTACCACACAGACACACACATGGTACCACACAGACACACACACATGCACACATGGTACCACAGACACACACACATGGTACCACACAGACACACACATGCACACATGGTACCACACAGACACACACGGTACCACACAGACACACACATGCACACATGGTACCACACAGACACACATATGCACACATGGTACCACACAGACACACACACGCACACATGGTACCACACAGACACACACATGCACACATGGTACCACAGACACACACACATGTTACCACACAGACACACACATGCACACATGGTACCACACAGACACACACATGCACACATGGTACCACACAGACACACACATGCACACATGGTACCACACAGACACACACATGCACACATGGTACCACACAGACACACACATGCACACATGGTACCACACAGACACACACACATGCACACATGGTACCACACCGACACACACACATGCACACATGGTACCACAGACACACACACGGTACCACACAGGTGCACACATATGCACACATGGTACCACACAGACACACACATGCACACATGGATACCACACAAACACACACAATGCACACATGGTACCACACAGACACACACACATGCACACATGGTACCACACAGACACACACGGTACCACACAGACACACACATGCACACATGGTACCACATAGACACACACATGCACACATGGTACCACACAGACACACACATGCACACATGGTACCACACAGACACACACATGCACACATGGTACCACACAGACACACACACATGCACACATGGTACCACAGACTCACACACATGCAGTACCACAGATGCACACACATGCACACGCAGTACCATAGACACAACATGCACATGCATGTACCACAGACTCACACACGCATTCACGGTATCACAGATGCACACACAGTACGACAGACACACGCAGGCACACAAGCACTGTAGCACAGACACACATGCGTCTGTAGACATGGCTCATACACGCACACGCACACAGGGGCTTGCACAGTGACTGTTTTCCCAGTTTGTGCAACATTAGAAGCAGAGTCACTGCAAGAGCAGATGGGTTGGTTCAGGCTGAAGCTAAGCCCAGTCAGTCACAGCAGCCGGGGCAGCGTGGCTCCTTGCTGGCAGAGAGGATCACTGCTAGGCAGCTGAGAGGCCAAGTGCTTGCCCGAGCGGACGCTCTCTTACTCATCACCTGTATTAGAAGCTAAAGCCTTGGTCCTGCACAGTCTACTGAAATAAAGGAGCTGCAGGCACCAGGTGAGCGCTCTAGGGGGCCGCTCCCTTTGCCACCCCAGGGTCAGTGAAGTTACTCAGGCCCAGAGGTCTGCATACACCCACACGTCAGCCAGATCCAACCAAGAGCTCTTTCTCACACTGATCAAAGCCTCCACTGTTTCACTTGGTTAATTCCCTTTTTCTTTTCTCCCTTCCTTCTCTGAAGAGCCAGACACCCCTCCGCAGGACTGAGTGCGGGTATGTGCCTGTCAGGCGATGCTGCAGCTGGCTGAGAACTGTGATTCGGGGTGTAATCCGGGCCTCGGGGCCTCCTAGCCCCTTCTCTGTTCTCTGTGCTCTCCCCTGACTCCTGGCCCCCTTCTCACTGAGTCTTCCTCTCGATTCACTGATTCAAGAATGAACTAGCAATCAGACGTTCTCCTAATGAAAAATCATTCTCAGCTTGTATGTATTCATCCAAGACTGTGGGGCACAACAGAGATCGCTTATGAAACCAGGCCTCAGCCCAGCATGCGGGGAGTGGTTCAGCTGGGTGAGTGCTGGACGCTTGATTTGGACTCCTGGGACTGTGCCATGGGACATGGGAGCTGACAAAGAGCCCTCCGTGGGGCGAGCCCAGTCTCCCATTTGCCTGAGCACAGGAATAGGACTTAATTTTGAGATCGTTGTATCTGGTTTTACTTATCTGAACCCAAACGTCCACCCATCTCTCCCCATCTCTCACCCATGAACTGTTCATGCCTTTTGTTCCTGTTTTTATCTCTTTGCATGGTTTTTCCTCAAATCAGTTTTTTTCATCCAGCATAAAAAGAGAAGGATGAGCTCCATGGGCCTTCATGTCAGCACCCACAGATGGGATCAGTTCCATGTCTCCACCCAGGGCTTCTCAAACTGTGGCTCACATGCGGGGTGCACCCTCGTTAGCCAGAGGCCAGCTTTTACCTGCCTGTGTCCACTGGCTGTCCTGCGCTAAAGAAACCTGGTGATGCTTTGCCAGTTTGAGAATCCCTGCTGGGGAGTTGCTACAAGCTGCGGATGTTCCCATTCAAGTCCTCTGACCAGCCCCTGCTGAGCAGAGAGGCCCAGACTGAGCACAGGGGGAGCTCTGCCTCCCTGCAAATGACTCTGCAAGGCCAGCTGTCCGTCAGTGGACAGCTGTCCTGTCCTCCCCTCCCTGCAGTGGACAGCTGTCTTGTTGCCCTCCCCTCCCTGCAGTGGGCAGCTGTCTTGTTGCCCTCCCCTCCCTGCAGTGGGCAGCTGTCCCTGCATGTGTCAGTAGGCTGAAAGGAAGGAGAGGGGGATGTAATGTATGTCTCTTCACTAGGCGTTGTCCTTTCTGTGGCCCCTGGCTGGTGTCCTTGGCATCTGCATTGTCCTGGCAGTGTTCATCTGGCTTTTTCGAAGGAAGAAGAGGTAAGCCGGGGGTGGGGGCGTGGAAACAGGGGTGAGCAGCACATGTGCCCGGATGCAGCAGGAAGAGCCTCAGGACTCGGCGCCAGCTGCTCTCCACTGAGACCTTTCCTAGATTCCTCTGCCCTGTCGCCGTGGCAAAGATGCTGTTCACTGTGTTCACGATGGTGCTGTGCCAGCCTTGTAGGATGGCCGTGGGCGAAAGTCATGGGGAGGAGGGGGGACAGGCCAGTCTCCCATTAGCCTGAATACGGGAGCAGGGATTTATCCTGTCTGAGATAGTTACAGCTGCTTTTACCAACGTCCACCACCTCTCACCCACACCTGCCGTTCATGCCTTTTGTTTCTGTTTTTATGGTCATGCTTGATTTTTCCCTCAAATTTTTTCTTATCCAGCATAGACAAGAATAGATGGAATCTCAATGTGTAAGAGAAGAGAGAGAGAGAGAGAGAGGAGATAAAGAACCTGCCATAGGCAGGCTAGGGAGGGGGAAGGAATTGGGGTTATTGGTGGTGGGAAATGGGCACTGATGGGGGGGATGAGAGCTGGAACACTATATGACCAAACCTGAACATGGACATGTTTGTAATTTTATATCTCACGGTCATATAATAAAATATTTAAAAAAAATAAATAAATAAATAAGAAAAAAAAAAGAATAGATGGAATCTGGGGCCAGAGCAATAGCACAGTGGGGAGGGCATTTGCCTTGCACTCTGATGACCTGGATTCGATCTCCAGCATCCCATAGGGTGCCCTGAGCACCATCAGGAGTGATTCCTAAGTGCAGAGAAGGAAGAACCGCTGGACATCGCCGGGTGTGACCCAAAAAGGAAAAAAAAATGTTGAAGTTAAGGTTACCATGAAACTCTTCAAAAAGGCAGAACTCAGTATTTCCAGATGTTAAAAGCACAATTAGAAAATGAGCAGACTTGGGAGAAAGAGATAGAGAGAAACAGAGAGAGAGAGAGGAGAGAGGGGAGAGAGAGAGAGAGAGAGAGAGAGAGAGAGAGAGAGAGAGGAACAATAGTCCAGTGGATAGGGCATTTGCCTTGCATGTGGTCAGACCCAGGTTTGATCTCCGGCATCCCATATGGGCCCCCGAGCACTGCCAGGAGTAATTTCTGGAGTGCAGAGCCAGGAGTAACCACTGAGTATTGCTGGGTATGACCCAAAAAGAAAAAAAATAAAAAGAGAGAGAGAAAGAAAGAAAGATAGAAAGAGAGAGGGGGAGGGAGAGAAGGGGGAGAGGGAGGGGGAGGGAGAAAGAGGGAAGGAGGGAGGGGGGAGCACAGTGCAGAGGTCATTTGCCTTGCACATGACTGAGACCCAAGTTCGATCCCGGCATCCAACATGGTTCCTTGAGCATCGCCAGGAATCTCTGAGCTCAGAGCCAGGAGTAAGTTCTGAGCATTACTGTGTGTGGCCCAAATAAGAAAGAGAAGAAAAGAAAAGGGAGGAAAATAAAGTGGACACCTTTTGGCCAGTGCTTTCTTTGGGTGGAGGGAACTGTCTCTCGGAGGATCTGCCCTCTCAGGTTTGCTCGGCCTGTAAGTGTTCTCTGATTCTCTCTCCTTAAACTCCCACATCTGATGTTCTTATTCCAATAGCAAAAGGGTGATCACAACAAAGGAGTCATTTATAAGCCAGCCATCAAGAAGGAGAGCGAAGCCCACGCCTGATGCCCTGCAGTTCCAAGGTGTGTCCCGGAAAGACCTGGTGGACATTGCCGTAAGCATGTTGCATGCCTCCCTGGATACCACAAGGATGGACCGAGGCTGTTTCCAGGGAAATTTCTCACATACTTGGGCGTCCAGTTGGGTGCAACCCCTACTCTGTTCTGTGGCCAGACACCCCAGCGTGATCCGTGCATGGAGGAACCTTGACTTGAGAGGCAACAGTGTGACCCTCCGCCTAGGCAACCTGAGACTGTCAGGTGCTTGTCAGAACAAGCAATTATCAGGGCCCTGGTGTCACACCACGCTGCCTGCTGAGGGTTGTGACTGCTGAAAAACAGGAAGCAGAATTTCCAGGACCACCATCGTCAGGTGAACCCCTGGGAATTCTGCTTCTGCCCAGCTTTCGAATGGAGTGTCCACCCTCTGCTTCTGCCCAGGTTTCGGGATGGAGTGTCCACTCTCTGCTTCTGTCCAGCTTTAGGGGTGGAGTGTCCACTCTCTGCTTCTGAGTCTCGGTTCCTTTTCGTCAGGGAATAGTCGTCATCATCCTCGGGCTTATTTCCTCTCTGTTGATTGCTTGATTCTGACTCAGCGGGGAGAGGCTGCCATGCTCAGGGTCAAGGCAGCAGAGAGAGACGAGCAGTGCACTTACCGGGCGCTCGCTCTCTCACAGGTCCCGTCCTTTGGATCTGAGGCACTGAGCCGACCTTAGAGAGTGATTGGAATGTTCTATATGTTTCCCCTTTGGAACCGTAATGGGCATCATAAGCGGTTTACCAGAAGGACAGACTGTTGAGCCAGACCCAAGCCCCTCCATCATGTGCCTTTATTACCCAGCCAGTCCCTGTCTTGTGCCGCTGGGGCTTCTGCCCTCCAGTGCGTGTGTGTTTGGAGACAACCCAGGGTTTTTGAAATCTGGAAGATGCAGATGTGGTATGACCAAGCAGTTTGTCTTTAGGTTCTCGGATTCCATTCCTGTCCTCTTGGCCAAGTCCCTGCTCTCCGCCTGGAACGGGGCTGCCTCCTCAGACTTGGTCATACTTCAAGGAGCAGCTTCATTGCCAGAGTCTCAGGCTCTAAAAGCCTGTTGTCTGTGGGGCTGGCAAGGTGCTGTTTAGGAGCCCCAAGGGACACACTGTTTCAGAAATTTAGAATGGTCTCCCACCCACCACCCTACATCAAAAAGATGTTTTCCAGAAGAAGAGTCCTTCCTCATTCTCCTGCCAAGTCGGGGGGTCCCATGTCCCTAACAGAGAAGGCGCCAGCACCCTTAGAAGGTGACCACCCTTAGCTGCGCCACCCATTTCACAGAGACTTCTGACTCATTTTTTTTTTTTTACTTTTTGGGTCACAACCAGCAATGCTCAGGGGTTGCTCCTGGCTTTTTGCTCAGGAATTACTCCTTGTGGGGCTCGAAGGGACCATATGGGATGCCGGGATCAAACCCAAGTCGGCCGTGTGCAAGGCAAACGCCCTCCCTGCTGTGCTTTCGCTGCGGCCCCTCCCCACCTCATTCTGACGGTGTGAATGTCCTCTTGGAACATTGCTTTCCTTAGGCCATCTTTTTCCTTCTCTCCCCTCTGACCCTTCTATCTCCCCATTCTCCATTTTTGGGATCCTCTCTTCCTGTGCTTTGGGAGCCCTTTGGCCACGGGTTCCATGGAACTGAGGGGGATGACGATGATGAAGCCTCTGTGTGCACCTGGCTGGGGCCTCCTGGGGTAGCCAGAGGCCCGTCATACCCCGGAGGACACAAAGCTCTGGACCAAGTGATGAATTTAGGCTGAGAGACTGCAACAGACTCCTCCATTGCCATAGGACATCCTGGAACTGTCGGCACCTTTTCTGGGCCAATTTTGTGAGAGAGTGTGGCAGGCCTATGGGCCTCTCTGCACGGCTCGGAACTGAGCCCTGAAGGCAGGCAGGAAGTTGCAGGAATAATCTAAGCTACCCACTTCCCTGCTGAGCCTCAGGGTTGCTGGAGCTTCTACGCCTCATTTAGGCTGTGGGCACCAGCTGTTCCCAGAGTGTGGACATCTGTCTGCTCCCAGCCAAGAAAGGGGTCACGGGAAAAGAGAAAATCAGTCTGAGGCTGATAAAGGGACCCTCCTTTGCTTCTCGTCAATCAGAGAACTCCTGCTTCTTAGTGACATCTGACGAAAATGACTTAAATGTGTTTCTTTAAGAATCAGCATTTTAGGTTTTGCTTTCTCGGCCAGTAATCACATTTCTGGTCAGCTTAAATTCTTCTCCCCTTCCCTGATTTTCTGAAGCCTCCCAGAACTTTGGTCCCTGCACCAAAGGCCACCATGACGATGGTCACTGAGCACTGGCTGTATTTATTGTCAGAATGATTGTAATGCTGTATGCTGTCCATGTGAGAAACTCTAAATAAATCTGTTTTTTTCATGTCAGAATGGCTCTGGGGAGTTCAGGGCCAAACATGAGTGAAAATTTGTCTTGCTTGTGGCAGACCAGGTTCAATCCCAGGCACTCCTGATGGTCCCCAGAAACCACCAGGCCCTCACCAAAACTGAAAAAAAAAACCCTCACAGAATGGCGTATTCTTGTAGTTCCCAGGCAGGAAGTGACGTTATTTTGACTCGTTTATCCCTGTGTTGGTTAACCTTCTGCCCAACCCAGCCCTACATCCTTTCATGGCAGGTACCTTAGCCCCAAATTTCTGGAGGTACAAAGGTTGAATCTTGTCCTCACCACCCTAAACTACGGAGAACAGAGGCCTTTGCAACTACTGCTATGTGAGGAACCCCCAAAACTCTGAGGGAAGGATAATGGCACCCTCCTAGTGTGGGTGTTGGGTGTGGGGGTGACCCGCAGGAGACCTGTAAGAACGGGGATCCTTTGGAGAGATTGTGCAGTGAGGCCACAGTCCTCTCCTGTGGTCGACCCGGCTTTATCTCAGGTACTGTATAGGGTCCCCTGAGCCCCTAGAAACTGTTGTGACCACCCACACCCCAAAAGAGCCGAGAGCCACCAGCAGGGCAGGTCACTGGGGAGCTACAGCAGCTGGTGGAGTGAGGTCAGGACCAGGGAGGGAAATTTCTCACCGACACAGGCTCAGCAGCGCCGTCTCGTGGCATTTCTGCGGAAATGCTCGATTTTCCCACGCTTATGACTTCCTGCCCTTGGTTTGCTTCAATAGGGCAATTAGAGACACTGCTTACCAGTTTTGCAGATGAGACTGTGGACTTCGTGATTGTTGGTGGACTTCTGGGTCAGAACTCAATTGGGGTGAATTTTGCCTCTAAAGGTTTATTTGCTAAGAACTAAATTTAAAAGTCATAAGAGAATCAAACAATAGATGTCAGTACAAATAGTTAATTTATTTAACCATTTCCTTTGGGGCTCTCTATTACTCAACGAAGCCTTAAATCAATGTGATTTTTTAAAAATTTTTTTGGCTTTTTGGGTCACACCGGTGATGCTCAGGGGTTCTCGGGGACCATATGGGATGCTGGGGATTGAACCTGGATCGGCCGTGTGCAAAACAAACGCCTTACCTGCTGTGCTATCACTCAGGTCCCAGGTTTAAACTGTTTGAAGCATTAGAAACATTCATTTCACAAGTAGATTGTATAAGGGTATTGGCTGTGATGGGACTCACTGCACCGTTTTCCGTAGTGGAATTGATTAGCCCCCATTCCATTCAACAGGCACATGTTGAAAGAGCATTGTGGTCGGTGTTCATGGGGAATGTGTTCCTTCATTGTATTTGGCCTCTTGTACTGCACTCTTGATATTAAATTAAATGTGCCTTGAAAAAAATAGAGCAATTATACCACTCCTGGGAGTATACCCTCGGTGGTCAGAAACACCATCTGCACTTTTTTGTTCATAGCAGCACTATTCACAATAGCCAGAATCTGGAAACAACCAGAGTGCCCGAGAACTGATGACTGGATAAAGAAACTTTGGTACATTTACATAATGGAATACTATGCAGCTGTTAGAAAAAAAGAAGTTATGAAATTTGCCTATAAATGGGTGGTCATAGAGAGGATCTTGCTGAGTGAGTGAAATTAGCCAGAGGGAAAAGGACAGATATAGAATGCCTGTATTTATTTGCAGGATATAAAAAATAGTATGATACCAATATCCAAGGTCAGGCAAACCATGGATTAGGAGGTCTTGTCAATAGGTGGAATCAACCACAAGTGTGTGGGAGTCAGAGGTTAGGTAAGAAAGAGAAGGGGACAGTGGGCTAATAG
The DNA here is from genome assembly GCA_021461705.1 of Cryptotis parvus. Classification (NCBI taxonomy): domain Eukaryota; kingdom Metazoa; phylum Chordata; class Mammalia; order Eulipotyphla; family Soricidae; genus Cryptotis; species Cryptotis parvus. The sequence goes on along the minus strand of JAJIBD010004559.1, from coordinate 25,685 downwards.
TCGTTTAAAATGATAACACCAGCCTAGAACTGAGCATTGAAGAGAGGCAAAGGGATACACATGATAACCTCTAAATGTATGTATTGCAAGTCACAATGTGTAGAGAGAGAGAGAGAGAGAGAGAGAGAGAGAGAGAGAGAGGAAGATAAGAACCTGCCACTGAGGAAGGCTGAGAGACTCGGGAGGGAATTGGGGACAATGGTGGTGGGAAATGGGCACTGGTGGAGGGATGGGTGCTGGAACACTGTATGACCGAAACCCAAACATGAACATTTTTGTAATTGTATATCTCACGGTGGTATAATAAAATATTTTTTTAAAAGATTAGGACAATTAAGGATCAAGCCCACCGTTGAGGCTAGCAGGGCGGTTAGGGCTCTTGCCTTACATCCCATGGACCAGGGCTCATTTTTTGACTCCCGAGAGGTCCCCAATCATGCCAGGAGGGATTCCTGAGTGCAGAGCCAGAGCACTGCTAGGTATGACCCCCAAAAACGACAACAAAAGCGGCCTCAGTCCCTTGATGGCAGAGTCCTTTCTCCCCAACTTGGCCAGTTTTGAGCAGAATCTTGTTTCCATGCCCCCTCCTTGTAGAACAGGGTTGGGGTGCCCTCAGAAAAGTGGGGTGATGGTTTGTGTGCTTGATCAGACCAGTAAACCTTCCCAAAGGGCACGGTCAGAGAAGTAGCAAAGTGGGCTCAGAGCTATCTTGCTCAGAGCAAACAGAGTAACAATAACCAACCCTAAAGCAAAAACCTGGCTTTGTTCATGCCAGACCTGGTAAGAGCCTCAGCACCCCTCATTGTCCTTATACCCACGCTGGGGTGACCCGGCCCCAGGAGATTCAGCTGGGTAGCCACCAAAAGATGGGAGAGCAGGACTCGAACTCTGGTCACAGAACACGAGCAAAGCGCCCTCCCCACTCTGTACTACCTCCATGGCCCAAGCTTGTAGTGTTTGGTCATTAATTACCCTGGGCTTAACATGGAAACTTTTCCCACTGAGCCAAAAATCTCAGGTGTTGTTAACTCGGGCCCCGGCAGTTCCGCATAAATACCACAAGATGGTGCTGTGGGGCGCTGAAGTCCAGCCCAGGCCCGTTTCTCTAAGAAATTTCCACCTTGGGGTTGCTTCCATGTGAACCTTGAGGTAATTAAGTATCAAGCACACCACATAGGGACACACACACACTCACACATATATGTATATGTATCACCTGTATCACTTGTCTTCCCGTTCATCATCGATTTGCTCGAGCGGGCACCAGTAACATCTCCATATGTCCTGTTTCATGCAAGTAGAGCCCAAGGGCACCTGCTTGCTCCAGGAACATAAAGAGCCTCAAACCATTCCATCAGGTTATGGGAATGAGGTCTATAATTGTTACTGGTTTTTGGCATATCAAATACAACACAGGTAGCTTGCCAGGCTCTGCCGTGCGGGTGGGATACTCTTGTAGTCGCCTCTAATCTCGAGCACTTATTGATGAACTGCTAGACCGCAAATGGGCCACATGAGCCAGGCTGTGATCAGCTCTTCTGCTGGGTGGAGCTCTGACGAGAGGGGAGTCCGGATATGGAAAATGGCGGCCCTCATGGTATGGGAGGTCCTCTAGCTTCTTGTGAGGCTCTGGGATGGCAGGCCAGGGCTAGAACCGGCCTTCCCTTCCATTACGTGCATTTGTTTATCTTGTCTCCATGGCATACCGTGGTGTACATGAAGGCGGCGAGCATTTGTATGTAGAGTTTGGTGTCTTCCTCAGCTGATTTGAATACAGGTGATGCCAAGAGATCTGCTGCATTTCCTCGAACCATCGGCCCAGGGAGGCCAGAGTGCAACCGGATATGTGTAATATATATAGGGAATGTTCTTTTTTGGAGGATTTCTTGCAGTTTCTGGAGTAGCTCCTGAATTATGGGATTATGGGCATGTAATGAAGCAGTGAAAATTCTGGGAAATAAACCAACTACATATGCCGAATCACTCACCACATTACATGGACCAGATATATGGGATAGTAAATGTATTAGGGTTGCGAGTTCCACTTGCTGAGCAGATTTATAATTTGTGTGCACTGTTGTCGTCAATGAAGGACCAGAAATTCCGCCCTTTTCTGATGAGGAGCCATCAATATAGTATATTGGAGCATCAGGAATAGGTGAGAAACAGACAATGGTGGAAATTACAAAAGGTGACCTTTTCAGAAATTCCCAGGTTTTTCCAGATGGGTAATGATGGGATATTTCTCCTGAAAAATCTGCTAAAGCTCTTTGAAGGATTTTACTGAATGGTAAAACGGCTTCAATTTCTTTTTTAGGTTCAGGTAATACAATTACATGAGGATCATATCCAAGCAATACTTGGGTTCTTGATCTTCCCTTAATTATAAGGTTTGCTATCACTCAAGATAAGGTGTAGCAGTATGATTTGGCTTGTTATGTAAGTAAACCCATTCCAATGGTCCAGATAATTGAGCTATAGCAGCTATTGGAGACTTGGGAGTGTTAAATACTAATGACCATACTTTTTCTCTGGGATTAAATCTGGACAGATAAGATTTTTGAAGCCTATCCATAAAAAAGTCTAATTCCTTCTGAGCTTCAGAAGTTAATTGTCTTGGGCTATTCAAAGCAGGATCACCTTCAAGGGTGTGGAACAGGTTACTGAGCTCACAGTTAGGAATCCCAAGGGAGGGGCATACCCAGTTGATATCTCCTAGCAGTTTTTGAAAATCATTCAAGGTTTTGAGCTTCTTTTGACTAATGGAGATTTTTTTGAGGACGCACTGTAGTGAGGTCAAGAGCGTAGCCCAAATATTCATATGGAGGCTGCATTTGGATTTTCTCCATAGCTGCTTGTAAACAACCTCGGGTAAAACTATCAATACTTCATTATACAAAATTTGGTGATCTTTGGAATTATTACTGGCTAGCAAGATATCATCCACGTAGTGGATGATGTATGGGGAAATTTAACACGAGTAGGTCTCAAAACTTCGTCAACAAAGTGTTGACACATTGTTGGTGAGTTAGTCATTCCTTGTGGCAATACTGTCCATTGAAACCTACGTAAAGGACCTTTATTATTGATAGAAGGAACTGAAAATGCAAACCTTTTACGATCATCTGGGTGGATAGGTATGTTGTAGAAACAGTCTTTTAAGTCTATGATAGTTAGTGGCCAATCTTTAGGAATAGCTACTGGAGAGGGGAGTCCAGGTTGCAGGGCTCCCATGGGGACCATTGTGGAATTGACATTCCTTAGGTCAATCAGCAGCCGCCATTTGCCTGATTTTTTTCTGTATCACAAAAACTGGGGAATTCCATTTTGAAAACGATGGCTCTATATGTCCTAAATTCAACTGTTCTTCCACTAGATTTATCAGAGCCTCTAACTTTTTGATATTGAGGGGCCACTGTGGTGTCCATATAGGTTTGTCAGACTTCAACTGAATATGGATAGGTAGTGGGCGCTTAACCACAGCGGCCCCAATTAAAAAGGGTTACTCCCTGAGTTAGGCTTATTAGGGAGAGCTGGAACAGGTGCCCGATGGCGGATTGGACGAGGTATGTGAATCACTGCCCCCATTGCTCCAGCATGTCTCGACCCCATAAAGTTAAAGGCATAGGGGCTATATAAGGCTGGACCATGGCTACGTTCCCTTCAGGGCCACTACAAGGTGCCATCTCGCACTCTGTCGGAGAAGAGAAGAGGAGATATTGCCTACCCTGCTCAGGCTATGGGACACTTTCTTTAGGGCCCAGTTAGAGGGCCAATGCTTAGTGGAGATTATGGTCATGTCTGCCCCTGTATCCAACATGCCTTTGAATTTCCTTTTATAAATTTCGATGGGTATAATTGGCCGCTTGGCCTGTGAAATCCTGGTAGTGTACCCAACTAGATAGCTAGCAGTTGGCTGGTGGGCTTGGTTCTGTGCGGCTGTATAACCAACAATGAAGTTGGCAGAACGGTTGGTACTGTTTAAGCCACCAGCTCTAGGGTGTTCGGACTGACTAGGTGGATCCTCAAAATTAATAATAGTCTAGCAAGCGGTTCCCCTTTTTCAAAAGTCCATTTAGTTGGCACAGAGATTGACAGTATTATCTCTCCATTAGATTCAGGATCTAGAAGTCCAAACTGCACCTTAATTCCCTTAAATTTCAGCCATTTGCTCCCCTGAATTAAACCCATACTACTGGGGAGCAGGTCCTTTTATCCCTGTATTTAGCATGTAAGGATCTTGACTTGGGTGTATTGTGACAGTCTTAGGGCAGAGAATGTCAAGACTGCCATTGTCTGATGTGGTAGGCTGGAGAGTATTTATTGATTGCAATTCTGTGGGTTCTGATTTGGAGGATACTGGGCAGGTGGGATGAATGAGGGTGCCCCTGGATTCAGCTGGGCCTGGGGCTGGCCCCCCACCCAGTTTCCCTGCATTCGAGGGAGGCATGAGTGTTAGTTGAGCCTGCGGGCTTGTGGAACCTGGAAAGGGATCCATGTAACATTTCCCATAAAGGGATTATTAGGATGTTGCCCTTGATAATTCTAGAAGATGGGCAATTTCTACTGGTGTGCCCCTTCCCTCCGCAGTTATAACAGATTATATGTCCAGATGAAGCCTGAGGCTGACTTCAACAGTCTCTGGCCCAGTGTTTCCCTTTCCTGCACCTTGTCCAGGGGCCCTCGGAGGGGTGGGGTTCTGATTATTAGCATAGTTTCCCTGATCACTCCTGTCTATCTTTTGAGGATTATTGTTTTGCTGCCTGAAGCTGTTAGACATTTCACCCCTCTCCTGATCCCCCTGCTGTATGGGATAAGCCTCTATAGTATTCTGTGTTCCATGGGAGGCCAAACCAACATTTCTAAAGGCCTTTAGATATCCCATGACGTCTTTTCCTTAAAATTACATAGTATGGCTCGACAACTTTGATTAGCGTTCTCATATGCTAAAGTTCATTGTAGGATTCGTTGAGTGGATGGGTCTTGAACCTGCCTGCGGATTGTCTCATTTAATCTCCCAATAAAATCAAAGCACGGTTCATTAGGACCCTGGTAAATTTTTGTACAACAACCTTGATATTCTGGGTCGGCATCTATTTTTTCCCATGCTTTTAACGCTGTATCCCAAACAAATTTTAAAACAGCATCAGGTAATGTCACTTGTTTTTTCTTTCTTTTTGCCATTCGTCTTCACCTTTCAGCATGGCAAAAGATATATCATGGCCAGATTCTGTGAAAAAAATTGTCAATATTCATGTTAACCCCATCTGCATACCACATTTGCCATTAAATGAACTGTGATTGGTTCAGACAAGTACGGGCTACCATTTCAAAAGTCTGACAATACCCACTCTTTTTTTCGACTCCAATCAGCTAAATATTTTAAAGAATGTGGGCTTGCTACTCCAAATGTGTCAAAGCCTTCCTGAATGGGGTTATTGACTTGATATTTAATTCTTCGTGAATCGGTTTTACTTTAGATTGGCCATGAGAAAGATTGCTGGGCTTTGCTCTTTGATTATTATTAGATTGACCACCGGAGGAACTGCAAGGCTCTTGAGGCCTGCACAAGCTAAACTGTTTCTCCCCTTCGTCCTCATCAGAACTTGTAAGAGCATCAAATTTGTATCTGTCAGAGGAACATCTTCCCCTTTGAAGGTATTAACTCCGGGAGATTTTCAGTTTGAGAGTTTGCCTCCTCTGGGTTTCCCTGTTCCTCCTCTAAGTTATCAGCCACATCATAATTCTTTTTAGATTTTTTCGCTGGAAATGTATACACCTTTTAAAGTCTACAGCCTTGGGGCATGTTTGCGAATGGCTTTTAGTTGGATCACACCTCAGTATCGGGTATGTGCTATGTCCTGATTGGTAAGCTATGAAATCAGAAATCTCCCTGCGTAACACATCCATTTCTTGGTTTAAGTTTCCAAGTTTCCTATATACTTCTTCCTTTTGTTCTTTCAGTCTTATATCTAACTTCCAGACCTCTTCTTTCTGTCCCTCGGTTTCTCCCTCTAAGATAATGCTTATATTACTGATATTCTTCTTCTGCTCTTCAAACTAGTAAAGTTTGAAGAACTTTTTAAATCAAATTTTAAATCCTGTTCAATAGTTTTACTTCCCTGTTCTTCTAATTTTTCCTCAAATTTTGAATCCAGTTTAATAATTTTATTTTCCTGTACTTCTAATTTTGAATCCAGTTTAATAATTTTACTCTCCTGTTCTAATTTTTCTTTGAATTTTAAATCCTGTTTAATAATTTTACTATCCTGTTCTTCTAATTTATTTTCGAATTTTAAACTGTTTAATAAGTTTATCCTCAAGCTTTAAGACCAGTCTCCATGTAATTTTATGATTCTAACTTATTTCTTTAATCGCTGCGTAAACCTCATCCTTTAAGGTTGCATTCAATCTATTACATTCTTCCCTCTCTCGATCGCAAAGGTACAGTTTAAGAATCTCAAGGACCCAGAAGATTTGTAAAAAGATAGAGTAGTTCTCAGAAAGGAACTTCATTGACTGGGCTATGTGTGGTTCCGACCCAATAAAAGATACAACGTATCTATACCACGGGAAATCCAAAAATTTTACTCGCAGTTCAGAGACAGATGATTTCTGTCCGATGAGGATCAGGCCGATGTCCATCGAACCCACCCAGAGACGCCAGATATCGCCACCGGGGTCCCCAACAGTGTCAGGACAGAGGTTCTCTTCTACCTCCGAGGATGCTGGGGAACAGATGAAAACTCACGAGTACGGTGCAGTTCCAAAAGGCTTTTAATAGTACAAAAGCTCTTCCACAGCACTCCAATATAATGAACAAACTCTAGCTCTGGTCCGAACTTAGACCATACAAAAGAGCCTGAATCTCAATGTGGTTCCTATAAGGATTCCCATGACATTCTTTAAATAAATTGACCAAACACTCCTGAAATTCATATGGAATAATAAACCCACACGGAGAGCTAAAGCAATCCTTGGGGAAAAGAAGATGGGAGGCATCACCTTTCCCAACCTCAAACTGTACTACAAAGCAGCAGTAATTAAAACAGCATGGTACTGGAATAAAAACAGACCTGTGGACCTATGGAATAGAGTTGAGTATCCTGACACCCACCCTCAAAGACATGATCAGTTAATCTTTGATAAAGGTGCAAAGAGTACAAACTGGAGTAAGGAAAGCCTCTTCAACAAGTGGTGCTGGGAAAACTGGACAGCTACATGTAAAAAAATGAATTTGGACCTGTGTCTAACACCTTGCACAAAAAATCAGATCAAAATGGATTAAAGATCTCAATATCAGACCTGATTCCATAAAGTACGTTGAAGAAAATATAGGAAAAACCCTCCATGACATTGAAGCTAAAGGCATCTTCAAAGGTGAAACACCATTAACAAAGCAACTAGAAGAAAATATAAACATATGGGACTACATGAAACTGAAGAGCTTCTGCACCTCGAAAGAAACAGTGACCAAGATAGAAAGACAGTCCACAGAATGGGAAAGAATATTCACCCAATACCCATCTGATAAGGGGTTAATATCCAAGATATATCAGGCACTGGTACAGTTATATAAGAAAAAAACAGCCAACCCCATTAGAAAATGGGGAGAAGAGATGAACAGAAACTTTGACAAGGAAGAAATTCGAATGGCCAAAAGGCATATGAAAAAATGCTCATCATCACTAATCATCAGAGAGATGCAAATCAAATCAACAGTGAGATATCACCTCACACCACAGAGAGTGGCCCATATCCAAAAGGGTAAAAGCAACAAGTGCTGGCGTGGATGCGGGGAAAAGGGGACTCTCATACATTGTTGGTGGGAATGTCGACTTGTACAACCTTTCTGGAAAACAATATGGACATTCCTCCAAAGACTAGAAATTGAGCTCCCCTTTGACCCAGCCATACCACTCCTGGGAATATACCCTGGGAAGCCAAAAACACACAGCAGAAACACAATCCGCACTTTTATTTTCATAGCAGCACTATTCACAATAGCCAGAACCTGGAAACAACCAGTATGCCAGAGAACTGATGACTGGATAAAGAAACTGTGGTACATCTACACAATGGAATACTATGCAGCTGTCAGGAAAAATGAAGTTATGAAATTTTCCTATAAATGGATGGACATGGAAAGGATCATGTTGAGTGAAATTAGTCAGAAGAAAAGAGAGAGAGACATAGAATGACTGCCTTTATTTGCATGACATAAATATACCAGGTGATCTTACCAAAAGTGGAAATTACCGAAAAACGTGGGAGTCAGAGGTTAGGTAAGACAGAGAAGGGAACATGTGTGAATAAATGTCGAAAGGGCTGATACCAACATAGAACTGATCATTAAAGACATGCAAAAATAATGCACATGATGGCTTCCAAGTGTATGTAGTGCAACCCACAATGTGTAGGAGAAGGAAGGGAGAGAGAGGGAGAAAGAAAAGAGATAAAGAACCTGCCATTTAGGCAGGCTATGGGAGGGGGGGAGGGAATTGGGGACATTGGTGGTGGGAAATGGACATTGGTGGTGGGAAATGGGCACTGGTGGAGGGCGGGTGCTGGAACACTATGTGACCGAAACCTCCAAACATGAATAACGTTGGAATTGTATATCTCACGGTGGTATAATAAAATGTTTAATTTAAAAAAAATAATCAATGATTATTACTAGATCATACCAGTTCAGGTATTACTTTATAATAGCAGTTCTTGAAACATATTACTCTGTATTGTCAATCTCCCTGAGAATTCACGAAAAAGTTTTATGTTTAGGGGCTGGAGTGATAGCACAGTAGGAAGGGTGTTTGCCTTGCAAGTGGCTGACCTGGGTTTGATCCTGGCATCCTCTCCCGAACACCACCAGGAGTAATTCCTGAGTGCAGAGCCAGGAGTGACCCCTAAGCATAGTTGGGTGTGATCCAAAAAGAAAAAAATTTTAAATATATATGTTTAATATGTAAAAGTGGTAAGCCAACAAGGGTTATGCTGTCTTTATTTCTGTGTATAGGTGGGGAAGAAATGGCAATATCTAAGAAGGAAAAAAACAGCCGAATTTCATCAATATAAGTTTTTACCAGCGTGAGAGGATATCTCTATCCTAATAATTTCAGTGAGGTATTAACACTTAGAAGGATCATATACATCATGTTAAGACAGCAAGTAACCAACATATCTGAGATTCAAATTTTGATTTTCTTATTCCAAAAGTTTTACATTAAGATTACTTAGAAATTGGGGCCAGAGCGATAGCATAGAGGGTAGGGCCTTTGCCTTGCACACCCCCAACCGGGTTCGATCCTCGGTATCCCATATGGCCCCCTGAGCACCGCCAGGAGTAATTCCTGAGTGCAGAGCCAGGAGTAACCCTTGAGCATTGCCGGGTGTGACCCAAAAAGAAAAAAAATTACTTAGAAATGGCTTTTGCCTCCAAATCTCATTTGTAAAAGTGTTCTAAGACTTTTTATTTCATATTTCAATTATAAATAGCGAGGCTATTTACTCATTAAGAAGTTTAATAAGGGGCCAGAGTGGCAACGTAACAGGTAGGGCATTTGCCTTGCATGCAGCCGACCCAGGTTCATTCCCCGGCATCCCACATGGTCCCCGAGCACCACCAGGAGTAACCCCTGAGCATGGCTGGGTGTGACCCAAAAAGCAAAAAAAAAAAAACCTTTTCAATTATCATTTCTGAAAAAAAATTAGCCATATATATTTTAATCTTTCTCACTAATTAATTTTAAACGCCACCTCCACCACCTAACATGCTCCTAACATAACAAAGCAGAGCCATTCCCCGTGAAGGGTGCCTCATCCAGATGTGTTTTTTCATCCTCTTTTCAGATTTGGATAATTTGATCCTTTCTGTGATGGCCTATGACAGGTTTGTGGTGATATGTCACCCTCTACACTGCATGTCATCATGAATCCACAGCGCTGGGCACTACTGGTTCTGATCTGCTTGGTCACAGGGGTTCTGAATTGTTACACAGCTTAATGGTGTTGTGTCTCTCCTGTTCTGACATGAAATCCTTATTTCTTTTGTGAACCCAATCAGATAGCCCACCACGCTTGTTCTGACACATCGCTTAATCATGTGGTGAGGTACTCCTTAACGGTGCTGTAAGGTGGTGTCCCCCTTGATGGATTCTTTATTCTTACTATAAAATTATTTCTTCCATATACAGAATCTCATCAGCACTGGGGAAATATAAAGCACTTTCTACTTGTGTCTCTCACCTTCTAGTCGTGGTTTTATTTTACTGTACAAGTCTAAGCATTCACCTTAGCTGACACTCACAACTCACACTTCAGTGCAACAGCCTCAGTGATGTACATGGTGGTCACGCCCATGCTGAATCCCTTCATCTACAGTCTGAGAAAGACATTAAGGGGAGCTCTGAAAAGATTGTTCAGCCTGGCAGCCATTAAGGGACCCATTGTCCCAGATCTGAAGAAGTGCACTTGGTAGTGATTGCAAGGTTGAAAATCTTTTTCTTTTTTCTTTTTGGGTCACACCCAGCAATGCTCAGGGGTTACTCCTGGCTTTGCACTCAGGATTCCGGCTCAGGGGACCATATGGGATGCCGGGAATCGTACCCAGATAGGCTGTGTGCAAGGCAAACGTCCTACTTGCTGTGCTATCGCTTTGGCCAAGGTTGAAAATCTTTTTTTGCTTTTCTTTTTTTGTGGGGTGCCACACCCAGCTATGATCAGGGGTTACTCATGGCTCTGCGCTCAGGAATTACTCCTAGCACTGCATGGACGACCATATGTGATGCCAGGGATTGAACCCGGTTGGCCACATGCAAGGCAAATGCCCTCCCCACTGGACTATCGCTCTGATAGTTGAAAACCTTGAGGGCAAAAATTGGGACTCTTTGAACCATACAGTGAAGGCAGTAATGCTCTTCCTTATTCACTTGTTGCCCCCAAGTAGTTCAGTAACTCATTCAGCTTACTACAGTCTCTCATCTGACACATAGAAAACTTCATCCAGCCTCATTCTTTTGAAGACTAAAATGTCTTTCCAACCACAATTCAGAAATATTTAGAATGACCTATTTTTTTTTTTTGCTTTTTTTGGGGGAGGTGTAAACACCCGGCAATGCTCAGGGGTTTCTCCTGGCTCTGCACTCAGGATTTACTCCTGGCGGTGCTCGGGGACCATATGGGATGCCGGGGATCGAACCCGGTCAGCACAGGCTGGTCGCATGCTAGGGCATACGCCCTACCCACTAGACTATCGCTCCGGCCCTAGAATGACCTATTTTTATTGATTAATAAGAACATTTTGATAACAGTGGCTTCTCAAATTAAATCATCCCAACTTTGTAGAAAAACGCTGTATTTGGCAGTTAAGGCTTTCATATAATTTAATAGCAAGAAAAGAACTAAAGCCATAGTTTTTTTTTTCTTTTTTTGGGTCACACTCTGCAATGCTCAGGGGTTACTCCTGGCTCTTTGCTCAGGAATTACTCCTGGCAGAGCTCAGGGACCATATGGGATGCCAGGGGTAGAACCCGGGTCAGCTGCAAATGCCCTGCCCGCTGTGCTACCACTCCAGCCCCTGAAGCCATAGTTTTTTATCTTGAATCTGATTCTTCTATCAACATCTTAACTGATCTTCTAGAAAATGTAGACTTTTTAACAAGCTACTATAGTTTATAATTGTCTGACTTTGTTCTATTATTTACTAAGATCTTCTATATTGCCTACTGTTGTTGGTAAATTATTTGTTTTTAAATATTTATCGATCAGTGGAGTCTACATGGAAAGGCAGATTTTAATAAATGAATTAACAATATTGTTGAGAGTAAGATTCAATATTATTTATTTTCATTTATTTTTTTATTTTTTTATTTTTGGGGTCACTTTCGGCAATACTCAGGGATTACTCTGGCTCTGCACTCAGGAACTACTCCTGGCAGTGCTCAAGGGACCATATGGGACGCCGGGATCGAACCCAGGTCGGTCGTGGTACAAGGCAAACACTGGACTACCGCTCCAGCCCCTTAACCTTAAATATCTAAATAAAAGTTATAAAACATATTATTACTATGCAAAGATTATATTGTTCATGTCACATCTAGTCACTGAAGTGTGAAAGATTGGTACAATGTATACATTAGAGAATATGGGCCAGAGCGATAGCACAGCAGGTAGGACATTTGCCTTGCACATGGCCAACCTGGGTTCGATCCTCGGCATCCCATTACATATGTTCCCCTGAGCACCACCAGGCGTAATTCCTAGTGAAAAAGCCAGGACTAACCCCTCTGCATCGCCGGTGTGACCCAAAAAGAAAAAAAAAAAGAATAATTCATGCATTTTACTAAACCATATTTAACTTGCTACCTGAAATTTTATTAATAATTATGCCTCATATATTTACCTATATGTTACCTTATTCTATCACTTGATCACTTGAATCCCGTTATTCATTGATTTGCTCGAGCAGGCGCCAGTAACATTTCCATTGGACCCTATCACGTGCCAATGTAGCCCAATGGCATCTGGTTGATTCAGGAATATGAAGAGCCTCAAACCGTTCCTTCAGGGTCTTGACAAAGAAGTCTGACCACCTTGTAGGTGGGTGGCCACGTGATCTTTTGACATCCCGTGGGATCCAGTCAGTAACGGCTCTGTCCAGCGGTTGTCTCCAATTCGTATTACATGTCCAGCCCACCTGATTTTCGATAAACATTGTCATCATTACCACTAAATGGGTATCAACAGTACCAATATTTCCTTCCCAATATTTCCTTTGTATAAGAAATTCTGATACATTGTCACAGAATAGGCATTGTGGCTACATAATTTGTTACTGAATGCCTTGGAGTATACTTTAAGTTCTGCAAATAAAAGAAATGACCCAAGTCCTTGGCTATACACATATGTAAATATATCCAAATCTCACAATTTCTCTTTTATTGGGAGAAACGCTGGCTTAAAAGAGTTTGAATCTGATTCCTGGGTCAAATGTCACCACACCCATTGTCAAAGCCAATATTCATCTCCCTCAGTCCTTGGAACCCTCCATTAAATTATGGCAATTTAGGTAACTGCAGTTCTGTAATTAGTTTAAATGTTTGTTTTCAGTAGATTTTGCATAATCCTTTACTTATTTTTATACATCATCTATGCCAATCTGGTATTTGTTTTCCTCCTTACTTATTTAGCTTCCCTTACAATTCTTAGAGAATTATTCAATTCTTTAAATATGCCATGAGTTCATTATCAATTCAACTGTCATCAACATTGGGCTGTTTCCAGATAGCTATTTGAAATTAGTGCTATAACAAATATAGGTGTGCATTTATCGTTCGCTTTTGTGCTTTTGCAAGAGATACTTAGTGGAATTTATGGGTCATGTATATGGCATACACACATAAGTGCACTGCATACGCACGTGTGTGTGTGTGTGTGTGTGTGTGTGTGTGTGCCAGCAAATATCCAGAAAGCAACAGGCCAGGGTTTAGCCCAGGTTTAGTCCCACTCCCTGGGACAGGGAGAGGGGAGTTTGCCTTGCATGCGGCCAACCTGGGTTCAATCACTGGCATCCCATAGGGTCCCCGAAGCACCACCAGGAGTAATTCCTGAGTGCAGAGCCAGGAAGAACCCCTGAGCATCACCAGGTGTGACCCAGAAAGGCAAAATAGATGATGATAATAATAATAATATAATAATAATATACAAATAAAGTGGCCCTCCCCCACTGCATGAGGACATGCAGCCCACCCTGGCCTGCACTTGGGCATGAGGTCCGCGAGCCAGACCCACCCTGTCAGAGAGCACTGGGGCTCCGCTTATCGGAGACCACTGGGTGCCCCCACAAAATCTGGGAGCAGAAACAGGAATCTCGGTGGGGCCTCCACTTGTCAGGGTACGCTGGGTGCCCCAACCAAATCCAGGAGCAGTGTCTAGGGACCCCCTTCTGCCTCAGGGAATCAGCGGCAGGTGGATGAGAAAGATGTGAGAATCCAGCAAAGTTTCAAAAGTTACTCACACTTGTTCTTGTATACAATCCAACAACAGGAAAACCCCAGACTTTAGGTTCCTGGCTGGGCCCCGCCACATGTAGGTTTAGAATCTTAGGCCAAGATGGCCACTACCATATGCTAAGGCCCAACAGGGAAGAGAGCAAAACGAAGGAGAGCAGAGGCAGAGGGCAAAAGAGGAAGAAGAAAGAAAAAAGGCGCAGAAGAAAGCAGGCTACAGCTTTTATAACTTTTCAGTCCTGACTGGCCCACACCAACAGAAAGCAGTTAGGGTCAATCCCCATCAGGTAACTTCTCCCAGGACCTCAACTAGTCCCATTGAAATGCTAATATCACCCCAGCCAAGGCTGCAGGCCCTTGGTTTTCAGCAGGCCCTATGTAGATGGGGGAAGGGCATACATCTGTACCATGGCTATTCTATAGCCAGGTATATATTTCTCCAAGTCTTCACAAGATTCTCATCTTTACTTCATAGTTGTTTTGCATATTAGCCTTTAGACTTATTAGAGAGCCACGCTTGCTTGCTTGCTTGCTTGGAGGCAAACAGCATTTCTCTCTGGTCTAGTTACTTGGCCATCCAACGTGGCCAGGTAAATATACTGGTACGATCTATCTAGTCCCATGATGATGTGGTAGCATAAGAGAAAATATACCAGATACCACAGAATACATGGAAAGATGTACTGCCAGAGTCACAGATCCAAACTGTTTCCTCCCCTGTCAACAAAGTGGCCTGCAGGAGGTAGCTCCAGGCAAGATGCAGAGGCTCTGGGCAGCAGTACTGCAACACCCCTCCGGCCCCTCATCTCCACCCAGAACAGAGGGAGCCCACAGCCACCCATCTCCCATCACAGCAGTATACAGTCAGTCACCTGGTATGCATCCAGAAACAGAGGGGGGAGTGGGGAATCTTAACGATTTTCCCTGCAGAGACAAGCTGGGTGCTGGGCAGATGTGGAGAGGCTGGGAGTGTTCTCAGGCGCAGTCAGGAAGGATGGAGGGTGTCCAGCATGGGAAGGATGGGATTTAAAAAATAAGCAATAAATAAATATATCAATGCACAAATAAGCACAGATATGAAAGCCTGCGGCATCCCACTGACACCCAAATTTTCCTAAGTCTGAGCCCTGGGGTGCCGGGGGTGAGTGTTGGTCCTCTGCCCTGCACAGTTCATGTCCTACCCTGGGCCCCTGAACCTCCCTTTCAGAGGAAATGAGAGGAGAAAATGGAACCGAATCTCCAGAATCTCTCCCAAGGCGCCACAGAGTTTCCGTGCCGGTGCCTGTTCACATCAGCTGACTCTGCAGGAACAGGGAGGAACCAAGAGGTTCCAGGCCCCCGAGATGTCACTGAGGGATGAGATTTGCAGAAGTGGACAGCACAAAATCACTTCTCTCATTAACACTTGGCTTTCGGCTATGCTGACCTTTTATTTTTGTTATTTTTGGTTTGATAGACACACCTTGTTGGGGCCTGACTCCTGGAAATGCTGAGGGTCCCTGACTGTCACTGTGGTTCTCTGGCCATGCTCAGTAGTACATGGGACCCTTGAGGTGCTGGGTATGGAACCCTGGCCTACTCCTGCCCCTTCCCGGGGCTGCTCACTCCTCCTCAGCTGCAGCCAGATGTTCCTCTTCATGTCGCTGAAGCAGCCAGGCACCTTGATGCAGCAGCTACCGTCACTGATTGGTGCTGGAGACATCAGGGACACACGGCCAACCCAGGTTTAATCCCCTGGCACCCTAGACGTTCCTAGAGTCCCACCAGGAGTGATCTAGGTTGCATAACTAGGTGCAACCTAAAAAGAATATGAACCCACCCCTTTTAGAGAGAAAGGGCTTTTCTGCTGGAACTATGCACCCACCCCTTTTAGAGAGAGAGGGCTTTTCTGCTGGGACCCAGGGGCAGCCTTGTGACTCAGGCAGTAACTAAGGACACAACTCTTCTTGAGGTGAGTCACATGTGCTGGTGCTAAGATTTGCAACAGGAAACCAAGCTCAGAGTGAAGCTCCACCATATTTTCCTACCCACTTCCTCCTCTGCCACTCTGGAGATGGGGTTACAAGGCATTGAAACTTCTTCAGAGGGGGCCGGAGCAGGAGCACAGCAGGGAGGGCATTTGCCTTGCATGCAGCCATCCCGGGTTCCATCCCTGGCATCCCACAGGGTCCCCTAAGCACCACTAGGAGTAATTCCTAAGTGTAGAGCCAGAAGTAACCCCTAAGCATTGTCGAGTGTGACCCAAAAAGCAAAATAAATAAATAGGCTAGAGTACATGCTTTGCATGCTGGAGGCCTGGGCTTGAGCTCTGTCATTGCTTAATTCACCCAAGAACTGCATCAGTGACCCCCTGAGCATGGGGCCAGCAGAGCTGGCTGGGGCCAAACAAAAATGTTTTTAATAATAGAAAGTAAAAGGAACATACAAAGTGCATGTTGGTAAGAGAAAGAAGTCATCTGCCAAGGCTAAGCGACCTCGTGGAAACGTTCAATAAGAAGGGTAATAAAAGACAATCTCTGTATCACTGTATCACTGTCTTCCCCGTTGTTCATTGATTTGCTCGAGCGGGCACCAGTAACATCTCCATACATCCCGTCGCAAGCAAGTGTAGCCCAAGAGCATCTGCTCGCTCCAGGAACACGAAGAGCATCAAACCATTCCTTCAAGTCATGGGAATGAAGTCCATAATCGTTACTGGTATTTGGCATATCAAATAAAACACGGGTAGCTTGCCAGGCTCTGCCGTGCAGGTGGGATACTCTTGTAGTCGCCTCTCATCTCGGGCATTTATTGATGAACTGCGCAGCCACTTTGCGAAGTTGGGCTTGTGATCAGCTCTTCTGCTGGGTGGAGCTCTGATGAACTGGGGAGTCCAGAAGTGGAAAACGGTGGCCCTCATGGTGTGGGGGGTCCTCTGGCTTCTTGCGGGGCTCTGCTGGGATGGAGGGCCAGGGCTAGAACCAGCCTTCACTCCCAGGCAGGAAGAAGCCTTGCAAGCCCAGCCCAGAACCCTGACTTAAGAACATGGGAACAGATTAAGCTGTGAGTGGATAAAAACAGCAAAGCTCCCAAAATAGCTAGCTCCAACACCTATTCCAGACATGCCCATGGCCTGTTTTCTGAGTCCAGCCATGCCCAGACCCCTGTGCCTGAGTCCAGCCATACCCAGATCCTGTCCCCCATGTCTAGCCATGCCTAGGGCCTGTCCCTGAGTCCAGCCATGCCCAGAGACTGTTCACTAAGTCGAGCCACGCCCAAAGCCTGTCCCCTGAGTCCTGCAGTGCCCAGAGCCTTTCCGCCGAGTCCAGCCATGCCCAGACCTTGTCCGCCGAGTCCAGCCATTCCCAGAGTCAGTCTCCTGAGTCCAGCCATGCTCAGAGTCTGTTCCCCGAGTCTAGCCATGTCCAGACTCTGTCCCCAGAGTCTGTCTCCTGGGTCCAGCGATGTACAGATGATGTAGGCAGGCAGACAGGGGGTCCCCACATGGCAATGAATTCTTGCCCTAACACTGTCCAGAGTCACTTTTTGGAACCAGGTACCAAGACTTGATTAACCACGACCCATTAACCAACAAGAAACCCTGAGGGAGCTGGATCAACCTTTCTCAGCCCAGCCCTTAATCAGGCTACGTTCCAGGACAGAAGATCCAGCAGGAACAGAGGTCAAGCAAAGGAGATTTTCGGGCCAGAGTGATAGCCCAGCGGTAGGGCATTTGCCTTGCACGCGACGGTCCATGTTGGCCTGGGTTCCATCCCGGCATCCCATATGTTCCCCGAGCACCGCCAGGAGTAATTCCTGAGTGCATAGCCAGGAATAACCCCGAGCATCGCAGGGTGTGACCAAAAAAAAAAGAAAAGAAAAGAAAGAAAAGAAAAGGAGATTTTCAAAGAAGACCACTCCCAAATTCTACTCCCCTTGGCCCTAGCAACCTAGGTTGAAGCCCCATACGGGAGTAGCTTGGGGAGAAATCTATAAAAGCCGTCCTGACCAGAGGACTGCACGCATGCACGCACATGCTGCATGGACACACATGCTGCCTGAGCCCACGTGGCCGAGCACATGTGGTGCCCCAGCACGTGTGTCGCCCGCATCTCCCCTCTTGAGATGTGTACTCTCACTTTCCCGCCTCCTTCCCTTTCCTAAACCCTGTTTTACTTCACTGCTCGGCCGCCTCCTGAAAATTCTTTTTCGCGAGGAAGACAAGAACCCTGAGGAAACCCTAGGTAAGGCCTAGGACTGACTTTCCTGCAAAGAGCAATTCCTCGCTCCAGCCTGAGTTTATAGCTACCCAAGGCAAGAAGTCTCGGTAGTGGGGATCAACTCCCGTGCCTAGAGATCAAGCGGGCATCAGGTGTGGCTTTGACGGCCACCACGTGGGGATGGTGGGGTTCAGGCTCACGCCATGCAGGGGCTCATCACAGACTTTATCAGTCCTTAGCCTGCCCAGCGGGTCCCGGGCGGCAGAGGCAGCTGGGGGAGAAAGCAACCGTCCTCTCCTCTCCGCCTCACATAAGCCTCCCGTGAGGCCCACCTGCATCACAGAGTCTGTCCCCAAGTCTGCACACTGCAGCTGTGCCCAGAGCAGTCCAGAAGTCCAGCCATGCTCAGACTCTATCCACCGAAGAGCCGTCCCGAGTACAGCCGTGCCCAGAGCTTGTCCTTGAGTACAGCCGCCCAGAGCCTGTCCCCTGTCTTGCCCAGAGCCTGTCCTCGAGTACAGCCATGCCTAGAGCCTGTCCTCGAGTACAGCGGTGCCCAGATCCTGTCCCCTGAATTCAGCCGTGCCCAGAGCCTGTCCCCCGAGTCCAGTCATGTCCAGAGTCAGTCCCCCGGGTCCAGCCGTGCCGAGTCTGTGTCCTGATACCAGCCATGCCCAGAGCGTGTCTCCCTAGTCCAGCAATGCTCAGAGACTGTCCCCCTGAGTCCAGCTGTTCACAAAGTCTGTCTCCTGAGTCCAGCTGTGCCCAAAATCTGTCCCGATTCGTCGTGCCCAGAGTCTGTCCCCCCAAGTCCAACCATGCCCAGAGCTTGTCTTCCGAGTTCAGCCATGCCCAGAGCCTGTCCCCCTAGTCCAGCCATGCCCATAGCCTGTTTCCGAGTCCCATCATGCCCACAGTTTGTCCCCCCTATCCAGCCATGCCCATAGCCTTTTTCCCGAGTCTAGCCATGCCCAGTGCCTGTCCCTCGAAGTCCAGCAGTGCCCAGAGCTGTCCCCTGAGACAGATGTCCAGTCTGTCCCGAGTCCAGCCATGCTGAGAGCCTGTCCCCAGGTCCAGCCATGCCCAGAGCACGTCTCCTAGTATAGCAATACCCAGAGTGTGTCCCCCGAGTCCAGCCATGCCCAGATCTCTCTCCTCAATGCCAAGATTCTGTCCAGTGAGTCCAACCAAGTCCTGAGTCTGTCCCAGGAGTCCAGCCATGCCGAGAGCCTGTCCCCCCGAGTCCAGCCTTGCCTAGAGCATGTCTTAGCCCAACAATGCCCAGAGTGTGTCCCCCGATACCAGCTGTGCCCTGAGCCTGTCCCCTGAGTCCATCCATGCCCAGAGTGTGTCCCCAGAGTCTATTTCCTAAGTCAGCCATGCCCAGATTTTTCCTCAAGTCCAGCCGCGTCCAGAGCTATCCCCGAATCCAGCCATGCCCAGAATTCTGGGCATGGCTGAGTCTGTCCCCCGAGTTCAGCCATGACCTGTTTGTCCCCCCGAGTCCAGCATGCCCGGAGCTGTCCCGCGTCCAGCCATGCCGAGTCTGTCCACTGAGTCCAGCTGTGTCCAGAGTCTCTCCCTTTAGTCCAGCCATACTCAGAGTCTTTCTACCGAGTGCTGCCTTACCCAGAGTGTGTCTTCTGAGTCCAACCATGCCCTGAGCCTGTTCCTGGAATATAAGCCTCCATCACTAGCACCACAGGTTCTCCCATCTCCCCACACCCTACAAGAGACAAGTCATTTCCAGAAGGAAAATGAGGTTCTTTTATTCACGTGTGTGTACAAATTTCATCAGCAGAAGTAGATGGGCTCAGCACACAGTCCACCAGTGTCGGAGAGCTCCGCCGGGGTCCCCGACAGTGCCGGGAAGCGAAGTTCCCTTCTACCTCCGAAGCCGGAGAGGAATGGATGAAGACTTAGGAATCCGATGCAGTTTTAAAAGGCTTTACTTATCACAGGTTCAGGCATACAAATCAGCAAAAGGAAAGCCCGGTGCTTAGGATTCCAGGCTAGAACCCCAACCACGTGTAGGCCAAGATGGCAGCCACCACATGTAAAGGCCCCGTAAAAGGAGAAGACAAGACTCCCAAGAAGGGTGAGCGCTCACAAAGAGAGAGCCCAAAAAGAAGCGCCGAGAGGAAGCAGGCTAGTATTATACCCTGCAACTCAGACCTCCCTCCCACTGTTATGGAAAGCAGGGAGGGTCAAATGCCCTAAGGGAATCTCTCCCAGCACCTCACCTAGGCGCTATTATATGCTAATGTTTTGAGCCAAGATCTGCCTGGAAATGCCTTTATAGGGTAGAGAAGGGGGTTCCTGAGATGGCATGTCTCTGTACCAAAGACTAATACTAATGCCAGTTAAATATTTCTCCAAGCCTTCACAAGTCTCTTCTACTTCATGGTAGTTTTGTATTTTAGTTGCCTTTGAGTATATCAGGGAGCCATGCTTGTTTGCTTGGAGGCAAACAGCATTTCTCTCTGGTCTAATTACTTAGGATCCTACGTGGCCAGGCAAATATGCTGGTAAGATCTAGCTAGTCCCACGATGATTGTGGTAGGATGGGGAGAATATTTATACCAACCAGTACAGAATACATGGTCAGATAAACTGCCACATTTAGACTACCCCCTTATCTACGAAGTGATTTGCAAGTGGCAATTCAGAGCAGACGCAGTGGCCCTTAGAGGAGTCCTGCAAGACACCAGTATCTAAGAGGATAGATCCAGCTTGATGTCAAAACTGACCAGGGAAGGTTGACCAGGCAAGGGTCTCAGGTGCTCCAGTCAAAATCCTACACTTCACAGCAGAGAAAAGCCCCAAAGACAATCCAAATATAATACACCCACTTGGCTTGTGCCTTCTGGGGGGCAGGCAGGGGGTGTTGCTATTACCTAAATATGCCCCCCTTCCTTCCCTGCATCCCAGACCCCATTATCAGCACTGAAATGAGAACCAACTCTTCCAGCAAAGAGATACTAATCAGAAAGTATTTTATTTATTTATTTATTTATTTATTTATTTATTTATTTATTTATTTATTTGCTTTTTGGGTCACACCCGGCAATGCTCAGGGGTTTCTCCTGGCTCTGCACTCAGGAATTACTCCTGGCGGTGCTCGGGGACCATATGGGATGCCGGGATTGAACCTGGGCCGGCATAGACCGCCGCATGCAAGGCAAATGCCTACCCGCTGGACTATTGCTCTGGCCCTCAGAAAGTATTTTAAAGGGGGCTGGGGTGATAATACAGCAGGCTGGACTAGCACCTACAAAGCAGGGTCCAATGAATATCTGGCATCCCATCTGGTCCCCTGACCCCACAAGACTGTTCCTTGAGCACAGAGAATAATTCCTGAGTACTGCTGGGTATGGCCCAAACCCAAGCCCCCCATGAATAAAATAAAAATCATTTCTAAAATCTTATTTTTGGGGAAAACTCCAAGCTCTGCACTCAGGGTCACCACTGGCGGGCCCAGGGGACCTGAAGTGATGGTGGGTTGCTGTGTACTCAGCAAACGTCCTGCCTGCTGCACTAGCGCGCACCACCCAACCGACACTGTTTAAGGCGTCAGTATCCCAAGGCCACACAACCACTGCAACCACCTCCTGAATTTAATGGGTGCTGAGAACACAGGTAGGACAAATTCCACCAGAAAAAGCTCCCTTTGTTTATTTGGAGTTTCTGCATTTCCTGTGTTTTTTGCTTTGCAAACTCCCTAGCCTGTAACTGGACTGTCCCCCGAGAGCCAGAGGTGGGGTGGAGCCAACAATCTCCAACAGACATCCTCAAGGCAGAGGGCTCTGCATGTGGCCCCCAGCTCCAGCCGAGAACTTATTCCTAATTTGTCCCACCTACAAGCTGCATGTCCCACTTCCACCCCCGCCCCATCTTCTCAGAAGGTGGCTCCAGATACTTGGTTGGTGGCGCTCCTGGGTTTCAAACAAGCCTGGGGCAGTATTGGCTCAAGCAAAAGTAGACCACAGGCCCAGAACCTTCTATACAGACCATTCCAGAGAGAGGCCAGAGCAATAGCACAGTGGGGAGGGCATTTGCCTTGCATGTGGTCAACCTGGGTCCAATCCCCAGAATCCATACGGTCCCCTGGGCACCTCCAGGAGTAATTCCTGAGTGCAGAGCCAGGAGGACCATAGCTAGGTATGATCCAAAAAGATAATCCCGAGAGGTGAGGAAAGCACAGCATGTAGGGGTGAGGTGGGGGCGCTACAGGGGCCCAGACACTTGCCTTACCATGTGGCTGACCCCGGTTTGATCCCAGGCACCCCACTGTGTCCCCAAACCACTGACAGGAGGGATCCCTGAGCAAAAGAGACAGGTGCCTTGGTCACCCAAATGCCCCTCCAAAAAGAAACCAAAGCCAGACCCCAACCTCAGAATACGAGGGAGGGAGGGTGGGCTGAACCATGTCCAGCTCAAAGTCAGGATTCTCCTGGGGGAGCCGCTTCCTACGCTTTCACTCACAGCTCCACATAGCTGTGGCTTGCATAGGAAGGGAGGGACTGGGCTTAGGCCCTGGCCCGAGTGAGACCCCCGCAGGTAAAGGTCATCCTTGTGCCACATTTTTCCCTGCCCCCTAACTGTCCACAGAACCTTACACAGATGAGGTGCCATGTCCACTTCCTGTTGCTCCAAAAACCGTGTTGAAAATGTCACCTTACAAGGCAAAACAGGAATTAGGAGGTCTTGTTAATAAGTGGAATCAACTGCAAGTGTGGGGAGTCAGAGATTAGGTAAGAGAGAGAAGGGAACAGTGTGCTAATAATCGTTGAAAATGATAATACCAGCCTAGAACTGAACATTGAATATAGACAAAGGGATACACATGATAACCTCTAAATGTATGTATTGTAAGCCACAATGTGTAAAAGAAGGAAGGGTGAGAGAGAGAGAGAGAGAGAGAGAGAGAGAGAGAGAGAAAGCCATAGAGGCAGGTTAGGGGAGGGAGGAGGGAACTGGGGACATTGGTGGTGGGAAATGGGCACTGGTGGAGGGATGGGTGCTGGAACACTGTATGACTGGAAACCCAAACATGAATATCTTTGTAACTGTATATCTCACAGTGGTATAATAAAATATTAAAAAAAAGACAATGTCATCTTAGACAAGCCCCACTCCACGCCCAGCCTCTGATATACTGGTGCAGGCTGGTGTGAGTGTGAATTATTTCAGCATTTACTACATTTGTGTAGGAATGCGTAAAGACTGCATTCTAATGGTTGTCATCTTAAACTAAGGCTGTTCTCTAAATCTGAGGTAACAGGTAGTGTTAAGGACATGATTTCTGGAGCCAGCTGGCCTTGGATCAGCTCTGCCTCTGCTATCTGTCTATGTTTGCCTTGCCCCAAAGAGCTGACAGGTCTCTCTGTGCCTGCAAACATCCGTGGCACAAAGTGGGAGCTCTCCCAGTGCCACTGATGCTGTCCCCTGAGTCTGCTTGTCCATCCTGGCACTGGGTTCAGGCAGATCCCAGGGAGGGCGACACTTTCCCTATTTCCAGGGTCCGGAGAAGCCCCAGCTACCCATCAAGGTGACATTGTACACATCTCTGTCCAAGGAGCCAAACTTCGGGACCTGCTTTGAAAACCAGAAAACAAACAAGGAGGGGACCTCCCCAGTGTAACTCCAGGAGACGCAAGGCTGGAAATTAAAATATGGGAGAATCTTGAAAAGCTCTCCAGGGAGGCTCCAGCCCCACAGCCAGACAGACGTGCTGGGCTCAGTCCCCTCTGCAGGGTGTGACCAAGCTGTGTGTTCCTTGCCCACTCCCCAAAGGGACTCTTGAGGTCATGGGGGAAAGGGGAGTGTCTAAAGTGAATCTACAGTTCCAGAACGTTCCACTTCATGTCAAGAAAGCCTGAGGCCAAAGGAGTGTGTAAAAGTGTGGTTTCTGGTTACCAGGCGTGGGACCAGGCTAGTGGCTCTCTTTCAGGGGTCCCCGACATGTGGTCCCACGCTGCATACTGTGTGGGATGGAACGGCATGGTGGGGATTGGAGAGGGGGGGGTGCTGGAGTCCACAGGGCACGGCCTATTCCATGACGTAGGGGTTGTCCTCAACTGTGTAGATATTGTCTTCCGCCGACCCGAGCCACAGCTGCACTCTGCAGCGCTGTCATCGGGGCCCGCCAGGGTCATCATGCTGGAGAAAGGAACACACGGGTCAGGCCCGGAGCAACAGTGCAGCAGGGAGGGCACTTGCCTTGCACACGGCTGACCCAGGTTCGATCTCCAGCATTCCAGAGAGTTCCCCAAGCTCCTCCAGGAGTAATTCCCTGACTGCAGAGCCAGGAGGAACCCCGAGCACCACTGGTGTGGTCCCAAAACAAAACAAAACCCAGGTGTGTCAGGAATCCTTCAGGCAGACTTTGTTGTTGTTTTGGGGCCATACCTAATGATGCTCAGAACTTATTCCTTGCTCTTCGCCTCAGAGAGGAGAGAAGAGAGAGAGGGAGGAAGAGAGGGAGGAGAGACAGACTGTGGTGGTCTCCCGTGCTGGGCTGAACTCTGTGGCAGACCCTGGACCTTCCATACCCTAAGCACCAAATGAAACCTTGGAAAGTTCCATGAGGGAAAATGCAGACCTTGTCTTCCCACAGTGAGGACTGACACGAGGGGTTCCCAGAAGACTGAACAGGAAGTCTGAGGGCTGGGTGCACTTCTGAGAAAGGTGTCAGCACAGAGGGCCAGTGGGGAGCAAACGGAGAGGAAGTAAGGAATGCCCCTTCCTGGGACTAGGGCCACCCAAGAAGGTTCGGGCACACTCCCTGAACTGCCCCACCTACCCCCAACCTGCCCCACCTACCCCCTCAGCTGCTGCTGCTTCTTCCTCAGGAGCAAGTGCTCTGCATTGGGCAGGAGAAAGGAAACAGGTCAGTGGAAGATTCTGGAAGGCCCAAACAAGATATTTCTTTCAAAGTGAACAGAGGGGCTAGAGCAAGAGCACAGCCAAGAGGGTGTTTGCCTTGCCTGCAGTCAACTGGGATCAACCCCAACATCCCATAAGATCTTGAGCCCACCAGGAGTGATCCCTGAGTACAGAGTCAAGAGTCAGCCCAGAACATCAGTGTGTGTGATCCCCAAAACAAGCAAACAAAAAGACTACTTTTGTTTGTTTATTGGGTCATAAGCAGAGCGCAGAGCTGACTCCTGGCTGATGGGTCATTTCTGAAGATGGTCATCTCCTGAGCCATGGCCCCATGAGGTGCCAGGAATCAAACCCGTGTCAGGGGTGAGCAGGGCACACAGCTAGCTCTCTTCAGCCCAAGACAATTTCCCACAAAGAATGTTTAAAACAACAGGAACAAGGACCTTGCCACCAAGTGCAGGTGGGTGTGGCTGGGGCCAGCCTGGCGGAACAGCTTCGCGGGGCACTGCCTCTGTGAGGGACAGCTTCTAATGGGCACTGCCTCTGTGAGGGACAGCTTCGTGGGGCACTGCATCTGTGAGGGACAGCTTCT
>JAJIBD010004558.1:0-32500 GCA_021461705.1 Cryptotis parvus | reverse complement strand
ATTAGAAATGATAAAGGCTGCTGCCTTTTCTTCCCACCTTATCATGAGAGAGACAGAGTGAGAGAGACACAGAGAGAGAAAGAGAAAGGTGCGAAGCACACACACACATATTTGTTTTCTGGTATGCTTCCTAATAGAAATTTCACTCCAAACTCTAAACTTGCTTTAAATAACTTTATACTCTGTGTTTGCTTGGTTTTTTGGTACTTGAGGTGTGTGTGGGGGGGTACATAGAGTTCACTTGGGCTACACCTATGGTGCTCAGAAGCTATTCAAAGCTCTAGCTCAGGAATGACACCTAGGAAAGTTATTTGTTATGCCAGAAATTGAAGTGGAGTCAGCTGCATGGAAGGCAAATGTCTTAAGCCCAGTACTAATTCTGTTTTTGTTTTGTTGTTGTTTTGAATCATTATTTATAACTCTTTTTAAATTTGTTTTTCTGGTGCCAGAGTAATAGTTCCAGACAGTGGATAGGCAATTGCCTTCCACGCAGCAGATCAAGGTTTGATCCCCAAGGACCCTTTAGTTACCCAAGTCCATTGGGAGTGATACCTGAGTGCAGAACGAGGTTTAAGTCCAAAGTACTGCTGGATTTGGTTCCTAAATAGAGCAAAACAAAATAAGAGTTGTTTTTCTGGGGCTTGAGAGATAGTACAGTGAGTTGGGCAGTCCAGTGACAGGGCCAATCTGGGTTGAATCATCAGCTCTTATATATTACTCTAAGTTCCTCCATGAGTGATCCCTGAGCACAGAGCCAGGAAAAAATCCTGGGCACAAATGTGTGAAGACCCGAAACAACAGAGAAAAAAGAGTTGTTTTTCTTATTCTTTAATTTTAATATTTTATCTTATCCTAGACAAAAATTAGTTCTGTATAACAAATGCTAATCAGCATCAAAATCTTTGACATAGAAAAATTCAAGTTTTAACACAATTGAGACATAAGCAGTTTTGATACATTTAAAAGAAAGGGGGGTGGTCTTTACTAAAGCATTTTTTTTCTGCTGTCTGTCAACTATGTCAGCATGTATTTCACATTTGTGTACATGTGGCACATATGAGTTCATTGAAACCACAAAAAGCAAAGGTATAGAAAAGAACTGAGAGTGAAGATAAATTAATCACATAGAACAAATGCAGGTCTTTAAACATATTAAAATAGTATATTGTTACTTTTACTAGAAACTATCATCATTAGAATTTTCTCTTTATGTTACATAATATGTAAGCTCATCACCAAATTATTATACTCATCTTGTAAATGAAAATGGAAGGACTAGTATATTTTCATTTTCTACTGAATATTTCTACAATGAAGACTGATGAATTAAGTTTAAGACTCATCCTTTTTCATTGGCTGAATTTTTTATATAAATTATTAAATGGTTTATTACTGGACTATGAATAATCTTAGTGGCTGGGATGGAATATGGATATAATAAAAAGACATTTCAACTGTAGAAGAAGTTAACAACCAATTTTCTTGATTCTTTCAATAATAAAGTGCATCAGTTCCAAGTTCATTTTCATAATATAATGCTGTTATTAGAATTAGCATAAATTTATAATGATGGATAATTCATATCTACTATGCAAGAAAATCATATTATATTTACAAAACTCTTATTACTGTTGAGTAACTCACAGGTTTTAAATTAAATTTCCTTACATGCATTAGATTTAAAACTGTAAACAGCCTTTTAGAATATTTAATTGGGTTGATATTGAGTTTGAGGACAAGAGTATCCTATTAAAATACAGAGATTTCTATTAACATTTGAGCTATGGTTTCAGAGACACCCAGGGAAGACATAACACAAGAAATATGTTAGTAATATGCACGGTGTTGTTAGGTTCTTTCCAATAAGACTCACCAGAGAATCATAAAGGAAAGGGAATCAAACAATAGCACAATTAATGTTCCCTATTGAGACATATTTTATAGATTACTTCAGATGTAATTGCCTAAGAAAAAATACAAAAAGGATTAAGAATTTTAATATTGACTGAAAGAAAACCAAGTCAGCAATTTTCTTTTCAAATAGAGATGTTTCTAACTTTTAAAAACGCAATAATTGCATTGGGAAGCAAAACAGTCACTTGATCTGCATAAGACATTGAATTAACCAATTAGATACAGTAGTGAAAGTACTTAATGAAAAACAGTCATTTATATTTTGGAGCTCAGTGGCTAGCAAGCTAAAATTTGAATAATCTTCTCCTTTGCAGTTAGTGTCAATGTATTTTCATGATTCTTCAATCATTTTCACTATTGAGTTTTTTTCCCTTTTGTGTTTTTCCCAATGTAGATGATTTTTAATTTCTTATTTTATTACTTTTCCTTTTTGTACAAATTTCTATGGGGTATGACAATTATTATATGCAATTGATTCATAAATCTACTCCTTATTTGTGAGCTTTTCTTACACTTATATTTATTTACATGAGTTTATAGAAAATTGCCATACCTGCTCTCATGTCATTTCCAATACAACAAGATCTAAACGAATTTCCTTATTATTTTTTTCACAAACGTTATGTGTTCCTGTTTATATTCTATTTCTAAACCTTCATTCTTTTGTTTCATATTTGGCATTTGGGAATTCTGCCTGGAATTTTTTTTTTTTGCTTTTTTGAGTCACACCCGGCAATGCTCAGGGGTTTCTCTGGCTCTGCACTCAGGAATTACTCCTGGCGGTGCTCGGGGACCATATGGGATGCCAGGAATCGAACCCGGGCCAGCATGGACTGGCTGCGTGCAAGGCAAACACCCTACCTGCTGGGCTATCTCTCAGGCCCCATCTGCCTGGAATTTAAAAAAAATTTTTGTGGGTATGGATAGATAGTATAGTAGGTAAAGGGTTTATCTAGCATGCCAACAACCTGGATTTTGTCAGCTAAAATCATATATTGTACTCAATCTCTGCCAGGAGTGAATCCTGAGCACGTATCTAGGAATAAGCTCCAGTCATGCCGTTTTGTGGTCCAATAACAAAGTTCATTTTTCTTCAAAGTGTAATAGTCATATGAGTTAAGTTGTAGTTCAATAGGCAGGGCACTTTGTTGATGCAGACAATTGTGTTTCCATCTCTCACTCCACCTACCATCCCCAAGCCTCACCAGGTGACATAGGGCCAGGAGTGAGTCCTGGCTAATAGAGAATGTGACCCCAAAAACACATGTAAAATCCATTCAAAATTATTTGAATAATCATTACCAATAAATGTAGAGCAATAAATAAAATAAAATATAATCATTTCCAAGATTATCATTCAATCTTCATTACTTCACATCTTCTTTATTCTGGTCATCTTATATATTTTAATTCTATATCTTCAAACATCCAGCACCTACATCAGACACAGCTACGACTTCTTGAAAATAATGGGAAATAATATACCACATACTTTTTGTTTGTAATTTACTCAAACTTTGATTCAATGGTCAAACATTACCATAATCGTTTGTCAGATATTTTCTTCATTACTTTCCCAAAATTTTGCCTGTCCAAATCACATTCAATGACTCTGGTCCAAAAGCCATGTACTTGGTTAAGCAATTTGGCTTGTGACTTTTCCAATCAGGTAGCTGGGTGGTGGGGTCTCCAGTAAACTTGGCTTTGTAGGTGTGCATCTGTTCATTCGGCAACCAAGTATCTTTGTGTGACTATGTTTGTCACTCACCAAACAGGAACACATGGTATCCATCAACCTGTCAAAAAGGGACACCGACTACCTGAACTATTTAATTGTAGAATCAACACCAGATATCCAATTAAAAACCTTCCAAAAGTTTGCTATCCCTTAAATATTACTTTTAATCATGCTCTTTCCCACTATTCCACCAAACATAACTGATTTAGAAATCCAGGTACAGTGGTAAGGAATCAATCAGTAATGAGAATTTATGTTCAACCTGAGAGTTGATTATAGAGATACTTTATTTTGTAAAGATAATATAGCTGTACTATTCTCTGCTAAACTTCTTACCATTATGCCTAATTATATAAGAATGTATTGATATTTCTGCAAAATGGAAAATGATAAGTTAAATGGGCTGTATATTTTGTGACCTTATGTTTGTTTAGATTTTACTGTGTTGTTTAATTACTATAGTCTCATGCACCCATTTTTCAGTCAATCAAGGAAATAAAACAAATAATCAAAGAGACGTATTGATTCAATAAACATTCTTATGCTTTAAGAATAAGAATAAGGAAATTGTTCAAAAAATATTTTTAAAAAGCACCATTGAAATTCACTTTAGGTATATGACAATGAGTAGAGATAGTGCTTAGTAAAAATAAATTTAGTTTCAACAATTATAGTAGATTATGATGACTATTTATTCATTGTCCCCATTAATTTTTTTCTTGGGACCTAGCAAAATCATTTTTAATTAACTGATGATCTTTAACAAATAAGATTTTTTATTAAAGTCATCTTTGCCTTTTGAAAAGTAATAGATTTCTGATACTTTAGAAATGTAGATAATAAACAAGTTTGCAGTGTAATGACAAATCTGACAAATTTATGATTAAAATGTACTATTAATATGGGGCTGTTGGCCATGATGCAGAGACTCAGACACATGGGGGAGAGCTGCCATCCAGCTCTCCCTTAGCTCAACAGACTCTGAGGTGTCCAAGAGGGAGGATGGGTTCTGGTCCTGGTCTACCACCTCTGTAAAAGCCTCAGAAGCAGGCAGAAGAAACCTGCTCACCATAATTGCAGCCATTTTCAACATCAGGACTCCACAGCTCATCAGAACCCCACCCAAGGGAGAAGCCAATTTCAAGCCTGGCTCAACAGAGCCCCACACAACAGAGCAGCCGATTTCAAGCCCAGGGTAGGCGGTTCTCGGCTGCAAAAGTCACACGTCTTTTGTGGATCTGGAGATGGGGTCCCCCTTCCCTGCCTCCATCTTGTCTGGGAGGGCTGGTGGACCCGCCCACAAACTGCCTCCAGGCTGTCGATCATGATGCAGAAACTAAGACATATGCGGGAGAGCTGTCATCCGACCAAACAGTACATCAAACTAGTGGAAACCAACCATGTTCTAGAAACTCAGAAGTAAATTCAAGAACAGAATATTAACAGATTCTCCCATAACCAACAATCGGGAAGAAAATGAATTCATCAATAACATTGCCATGCACATGCTTTAACAGTCAATATAATCAGTACCAGTTGGTGGAGCAGGCATGGTGATTGGGGTGGGTGGGAAATGAGGGTCTTTGTTGATGGGAACACACTGGTGGTGGGAGTGGTGTTGAAGTATGAATCTTTCTATCAACAGTATTATGAAAACCTTTTTACCTTGTAAATCACGGTGTTTCAATAAAAAGAAAAAGCAGTATTATCTTAAAAACTCCATTTAAATCAATCTTGCTATTATATATGTAAATTAATATTAAATTGATTTCAGTTATTTAAAGAATCAAAGTTCCTTCACTTGTTTTTGACCTACAATGGCAATGCTGGCCTTGGGGAGTATGTTATTCCTGCCTCCTTATTTCTGAATCTCTCTGGAAGATGCATGGGGATTCATGTGCATAAAGCAGGTGCTCTAGGCTATGAGTCATCCACCTGCCACTGAGTTCTGTCATTTACTGTCATTTATAGCCAGAAATAGAGAAGATATTTTGGTTCATAATAACTACAGAATCATAAAATAGTAATGCCAATGACCTTGAGGTTCAATACATTTTTAAACATGCTTATTAAATAGTAGAGTTTAGTCTTCAGAGAAATGGGTACACATTGTTTCACTAAGTAATCTTCCTGAATAGAATAGTTCAGATTGTACAAGTTAAGGAATTGGTTTAGTGGAAATTATACACACTAT
The DNA here is from genome assembly GCA_021461705.1 of Cryptotis parvus. Lineage (NCBI taxonomy): Eukaryota > Metazoa > Chordata > Mammalia > Eulipotyphla > Soricidae > Cryptotis > Cryptotis parvus. The sequence goes on along the minus strand of JAJIBD010004558.1, from coordinate 26,654 downwards.
AGTGGTTTCCATTGTTTTTATTGTGACTATATCATGCATTTTTTGTCTCTGGAGGTGTTGCTGGTGTGGCTGCTGTGCCCAGCTGAGAAGACAGGTTGCAGAAAAGAGACAGGCTTGTCTACACCCAGGGCTCTGCCCCGTGGGCCCTTGTTGGTTGATGGTCTGACATAGAAATAGATTGGGCCCCCTGGGATGAACCCAGAGTCACGGCAGAGCCTGGCAAGCTACCTGTGGTGTATTCAATATGCCCCAAACAGTAACAATGATGGACTTCATTCCCAACAAATGGAGATGTTACTATACCTGCTCGAGCAAATCAATGATAAACAGGAAGACAAGTGATACAAGCAATCATGCATTAGGGTTTATTTTAGTGATGTAGCTAAGATTTATGGGAGTACACATCTATAATAACTGCATATTCAGAATTTAATGCTTTGCTGTTTTTAATTATAATTTTTAATCAAGGATTCATGAAATTTCATTTCATAACAATTGTCAGAAATTATGTAGAGCATCCTATAAGGAATAAACATGAAGATCTCTGGAATCAAACTATGTTGGTTTAAATTTTGATTTCATCAAATTTAGAAATTTGACTTCAAGTCTTAGTTTCCTTAAATATAAGATCAAAAGTTTCCTTCTACTGAATCACTCAGGGTGGTTCTAATGGTATGTCATATAAAAATATTTTAACTAAATGTAGTTAATATTATATCCATTATATATTTCATTGCCCTTATGTTGCATGTTTTGCTAAGTATAGTAGTCGGTGCAATGTGAAAATTTATTTGCATGTTTAAATGATTTATTGATTTAATAAAATAGTGATATTTATCTGAATTTTGTGTAATGTGATAATCATAGGTATGTGTTGCAGGACACCTCTAAGAGCCTCTGCATCTGCCCTGGATTGCCTCCCTGTAGATCACTTTGTAGATAGGTGGGTAGTTTAAATGTGGCAGTTTATCTGACTATGTATTCTGTACTGGCTGGTATACATATTCTCTCCTGCTACCACAATCATCGTGGGAATAGCTAGATCTTACCAGCATATTTGCCTGGCCACGTTGGATCTCTAAGTAATTAGCCCAGAGAGAAATGCTGTTTGCTTCCAAGTAAGCAAGCACAGCTACCTGATAATTCAAAGGCAATTGAAATACAAAACTACTGTGAAGTAGATGAGACTCTTTTGAAGGCTTGGAGAAATTCAAAGGCAACTGAAATACAAAACTACTGTGAAGTAGATGAGACTCTTTTGAAGGCTTGGAGAAATAGTTAACTGGCATTAGTATAGTCTTTGGTACAGAGACATGCCATCTCAGAAACCCCCTTCTCTACCCTATAAAGGCATTTCCAGGCAGATCTTGGCTCAAAACATTAGCATATCAAAGGGCCTAGGTGAGGTGCTGGGAGAAATTACCTGAGGGCATTTGACCCTGCCTGCTTCCCCATAAAAAGGAGGAGGTCTGAGTTGCAGGGGTATAAAACCAGCCTGCTTCCTCTCTCTCTCTTTCTGGGCTCTCTCTTTGCAAGCTTGCACCCTTCTTGGGAGTCTTGTCTTTGTCTCCCTTTTACAGGGCCTTAACACGGGTGGCCGCCATCTTGGCCTACACATGGCTGGGGTTTTAGCTGGGAATCCTAAGCACAGGTTTTTTTTTCTATTGCTGACTTATATGCCTGAACCTGTGATAAGTAAAGCCTTTAAAACTGCATCAGATTCCTGACTCTTCATCCATTCCCCGCCGGCTTTGGAGGTAGAAGGAAACTCGCTTCCCAGCACTTTTGGGGGACCCTGGCGGCATTCCCGACAGGTATGATTTCAGCATATACGTTTTTCCTATGAGCATTTTAAACTAGAAAATAAATTATTTCTTGAAATAAAAGTGGTCCCTCTCAGTAAGGAGGCTTTATTGACTGTGCACACATAAAGAAATGAATTTATTTCATAGACAATATGACCTATATGGAAATAGATTTCCATGATGCCTCTAAATAATGAAACTTCCTTCTTTGTTCCCTTGGGAGTTTGAAACTTCTCTTTCATTCCTATTTAAAAAAGTAATTATCAGCAAAACGTTCAAAATAACTACTAAGTAGAGAGTGATTCCTCATCTACAAACTTGAAGCTACCCACCTCCTCTAAATCTTTTTACACCTTTCATCGTGTATAAAGGCAATGTCCCCACTGATACTCTGTATAGTTTCTCAGTAATTTTTTTTCAACTCTGATTAATTGCTTAAACATAGTAATCATTTAACCTCCTGTTGACAAACACAGAAAACTGAATAGACTAGGCATCCACTATAGATTATGTTTTTTTGCCTATTTTTTACTGAATCACTGTGAATTACAGGGTTATCTACAATCTTTCATTCAATTTTGATTTGTAAGGTTTTCCTACTGAAATCTTGGCATTTTCAGGTTTTCTTTTCTATTCAAATTTTATTGCTTCTTTCAGACTTTGCCATAGTTCCCTCATCATTTTTCTAATCTGCCTTATAATCCATGAATCTTTCATTGAAAACACCAGACATGTGATGATTAATTTTGCTCAAATCAAAACCAAGTAAATTAACATGGAGCAAAAGGTCATAAAAAGAGATATAGATCCATGCTTGAACCGATAAGTTCCTCAATGCACTAGTATATTTTTTCCCCAATTTTTATAGTAAGACAACTCAAAAGTATTCAACTTATTGTCTCCACTTGCTTTTTACTTTCTCCTCTACCTGTTCTCAATTAACTTCCGTTAATTAACTGACATTGTATTTAATTGTAACAATTGTAACAAAATAACTTGTGTAATGTAACAAAACAATTATCGATACATGATTATCTTAATCTTATATCAATCATTATATTTAGACCTCATTTTTATTTCTCAGCAGTATTTAACTTATTATTATGTTCTATATATTGAGACCTTCTATTTATGCCCCTATCTTATTTACTTCTTCTCTTTCTCTTTATGTATTTTGTGGGTATGATATTCCAATATTGGTTGATCTCTCTGATTACTACTTGGTACTCATGAGCAGTTTAACTTTTCTCTAACTATTGAATATTGGGAAATATGAATACTTTATTTTAAGTTCTTATTTCAGTTATGCATAACCCAAACTATAATAAACCATAATGTCTTAAAACAATCACTTATTATTTCCCATAATACTGTGTATTAACTGAATAGTTTTTTGTTATCAAATGCATTTCATCTTATATCTTCATTCATTGGTTTAGACCTGAACCATAGTACAACATGTTACATTCCCCTTTTCATGATGTGGACTTGTAAGCAGCTACCTAGTACTGAGTTACAGTTACCAAACTTTAAACTGTTAGTCAGTGGAACATAAGTGAAAATAATAAGAGGTAAATGGAGTGTCTTAATTTCCTGTTTCCTGGAGATAAGTGCTGACAATGTTATGATAACGTGCAGAGCAGAAAACCAAGACAGAAGTGACTTGATCATTAGTCATTGATTACAAATGACCTAGACTAATCAAAAATAGCCATAGTGAACTTCCAGGTAAATAAGAAGAAAGTTTTATCACACCAAGTCATTCACTGATGATTTTGAATTTGCATATTTGAGTACACAGTATTATTCTAGTATATACACATTATACAACAGTTTTAAAAAACAAGTTTATTTCTGTACCGACTTTTTCTTGTCTTATAATGTTTTTGTCAGTAAACTTTATCCAATTAAATATTTTATTCTTTTTTGCTTTGTTTGTTTCTTGAGCCCCACTTGGCATTGCTTAAAGTCTATTCCTGGCCCTGTGATCAGAGTCACCCCCGCACTGCTCAGGGGATCTATACAGTGCCAGGGATAGAGCCAGTAAGGGTTACAGAGGTCATATGCAAGTGCCTTTTCCTCCTTTGGTATCCTGCTGCGGTACACTGCTGCCTGAGCCTCTGCATCTTGCCTGGAGTTATCTCCTGCAGGCCACATTGTAGATAGGCAGAAAACAGTTTGAATCTGACTTTATGTGGCAGAATATCTTACCATGAATCTGTGTTAGCTGGTATAAATATTTTCTATCATGCTACTACAATCATCCTGGGACTAGATAAATCTACCAGTATATTTACTTGGCCACATTGGATCTCTAAGTATAATCTAGTTATAACTAGACTGGAGAGAAATGCTGTTTGCCTCTCAGCAGGCAAGTGTGGCTCTCTAATAAGTGTGGCTCTCTAAAGGCTAATATACAAAACACTTATGAAATAAAGACAAGAATCTTTCTAAGGCTTGGAGAAATATATACCTGGCTGTAGAATAATCATGGTACAGATACATGCCTTTGTATTCTGAGATACAGTTCATGTCAGATGCTCTTAGCCCCATCTACATAGGGCCTGCTGGAAAACCAGGGCCTGCAGCCTTGACTGGGGAAATAGTAACATTTCAATGGGACTAAGGCAGAAACATATCTGAGGGGGATTGACCCTAACTGCTTTCCATTGATGTGAGCAGGTCAAGGCTGAAAAGATATGAAGCCTGCCCTCTTCCATGCCTTCTCTCTCTTCTTCCGTTTTGCCCTCTGCCTCTGCTCTCCTCCCTCTCCTTCTTTCCCTGTTGGGCCTTAGCATGTGGTAGTGGCCTTCTTGGCCTAGGATTCTAAACCTCCATGTGGCCAGGTCCCAGCCAGGCACCTAAAGTCTGGGATTTTCCTTTACTGGATTTTTATACCAGAACAAGAGTGAGTAAAGATTTTGCTGGATGCTACCGTCTTTCTCTGTCCAGCAACCACCGATCCCCTGGGGCAGAAGGGGATCCCTGTCCCTGTGCCCAGATTTTATCAGGGAACCCAGCATTCTCCAACAGTCTCCCTCTGGCTGCCCTTTAATGTTTTATTCTATCAGGATATAATTTGTGATATTCCATCTTTTGAAATTAATGCCTTTATGAAATGCAACTCCAGGCATCAGTAGTTGATACTCTTAGTGGTCTCAGTAGTTGACCACAATCCCTCTGTATCAAATCAGTGTATTTTCTTAGTTGCTTCTTAAATGCTTTTGTACATAAAATCAGCGTCTGGTATTTTCTTTGAAGGATTGTGCAATGCTCTACTACTGTTTCATGTTGCTTTGTCCAAAACCACACACTTGTTTGAATTTTGTCCTGCTTTTCCCACTCTTCAGAGTACTGCATTATTAACACTGGCACAAAACACTCATTTTACAATCTCTTTTCTGGCAAATCTGATCTAAAACAGTCTCTGAATTTCTTTAGATTCACTTAGTCATGGCAGCTTCTCTTGATGTCTCAGAAAAGATCAAGTTTCCTATATCATGATGCTTTTATGATACAAAAATTTGACTACAGGGAGAATTTTGGTTTTTGCATATAACCTGGAATGGAGTTTACTCTCTGTAAATATTGAATACATAAATAGTGCAAAGGAAAGAACGGGCTAAATGAGAAGATAGGATTTCCATTAGTAATGGAATAAAAAATAGCTTAAACTTGAAAGAAATTCTTTGGCGTGCTTGCAAAATATATTCTTAATCTATATTCCAATTTGGAATCAAAGTACATTCTAATCAAGTTAAATTGCAGGAAATTATTTTTGAGTGTTTTTTTTGTTCTATAATAAGTATTTTTAAGTATTTTATAGCATCTAATACTCACCTGATGTATTGTCTACCAATTCAGATTAGGATTCCTTATCATTTATAAACTAGACACTCTAAACCATATTTTATATATGAGTATTATTCATTCAATTAATAGATTATTGTTGAGCTTTTAGTCTTTAGTAAACATCTTGTCAGCTACTAGGGACATAGAGGTGTAATAAATATTCACTGTTCTTATAAACAGCAGTAGGCCTCAAAACATAAGTATTTTGAAAGCTATGTAAACTATGCTATTGAGGATGTGGTGATTAGATGAACATTGAATCTCCTCAAAAGGTGCATGTCCCTCTTTTTCCTGTTCTAATTGGGTGATGTGAAATATTTATCATTTTTTCAGCTCTTTTGCAAGCTACCGAAAACGTATAAGTTGAAACACTCTGAGTGAGTTTATGTGTTCCCAATCCCATGCTCTAAGTACTATTCTATAGGGATCAGAGGGACTTATATTAATACGTGTACATTGAACTCCTTAGGGGACAGCTGAGACTTCTAATGGGAGAAAAGAAGAGACATGTTTTGGAATCATGTACAAAACTCCTGACCTGGAGAATCACCAAAGAATGCAAAGACGAGGAGAGGTTGATTGGACATTTTAAGCCAGGACCAGAGCATTTGACTGGCCATGCCCTTGAATAATTTGCAAAGGGTAGGGCAATCTAACAGAGCAGCAGAATTGCTGTGCTGGAGAACAGAATTAGCCTGAGGTGATTTGAAGCAGCTGAGCAAGGAAATATGCTGTACCTGAAGATTGCAATGTGGGCAACCCACTTGTGAATAATCAATTTTAGCTTATTACTGTACATGCCTGTGGGTGTTTTTGAAATACTCATTCTTATTAGGACAGGATATGGTGACAATTAGCTATTTTATAATTTGCTGCATCTTGCAAAAAATGATTTTTATTAAGATAGACTTATGCTTTCTTTTTTAAGATGAAAATTCATTCTCATATGTTCTATGTAATTTCCGTGATCATCATTTTAATTTTGGAAATAATTAGCATTTTCAGTCATTTGTAGTAATAATAATTATAATGCACAACTACAAACACATTGCCAAATCTTAAAATTCTTGGCAATTTTTAGGTGAAAATTTTGATTTCTGGAAATTACCATCCCTTGACCATCCCTTGGGATTTGTATCTTTACTTGGGCATAAAATTAAACTTGCCAATATATTCAGGTAGAGTTTGATAAAGTTTTCTTTGCATTCTTTTTTGAGTTACTAAAAAGCTTTCAAACAGGAAAAGTATATTTATAAGTTCAGGTATGTAGAATGTGAAATCTTGTTTATTTAAAACTGCATACTTTGTATGTCACAATCCTAAAGCGGTAAGAACAATATAATTTTCCATCTTAATTTAAAACTTTAACCAAGCCAGAGAGTATTTCCATACTGAAAAGGGAAACAAAAAAAACCCCTAAAACCCCAAACTCCTGTGAGTTATTCAGATGAATTGAGTGGCTATTGAGCACCTATAAGACTTCCAATAATAATTCAGGTCTTCTTGTTTCAGTCATCGGAAATTATAAGATTTCAAGAAATTATCCATTTCTTCTAGATACCAATGTCCAAGGTCAGGCGAAACATGGATCAGGAAGTCTTGTCAAAGGTGGAAATTACCACAAACATGTGGGAGTCAGAGGTTAGGTAAGACAGAGAACGGGGACATTGGTGGTGGGAAATGGGCACTGGTGGAGAGACAGGTGTTGGAACACCGTATACGAAACCCAATTATGAGCACCTTTGTAATTATATATATAACGGTGGTATAATAAAATATTAAAAAATAAAAATAAATAAAAATTAAAAAAAAAAGAAAGAAATAGAAAAAGGATCATCCGTGGTAGTGGATTACCAAAACTTATTCTGTGATCCCGGCTGGAGCGATAACCAAACGGGTAGGGCGTTTGCCTTGCACACAGCCAGCCCATGCCAGCCTGGGTTCCGATCCCCAACATCCTGTGTTGTCCCGTGAGCACTGCCAGGAGTAATTCCTGAGTGCAGAGCCAGGAGAAACCCCTGAGCATTGCCAGGTGTGACTCAAAAAGCAAAAATAAATAAATAGGAGCGGGAGCGACAGCCCAATGGGTAGGGCGTTTGCCTTGCACGCCGGCCGGCCCATGCCAGCCCGGGTTTGATCCCCGGCATCCCATACGGTACCCCGAGCACCACCAGGAGTGATTCCTGAGTGCAGGAGAAACCTCTGAGCATTGCCAGGTGTGACCCAAAAAGCAATAAATAAATAAATAAATAAATAAATAAATAAATAAATAAATAAATAAATAAATAAATAAAATTAAAAAAATAATCTTATTCTGCGTAACATTTCATTTTTAATTAAAGAAAAAAAGAAATAGAGACGTGCTAAAGGAAATGGAAAAATAACCCATATTCATGGATTAAAAGAATTAACATTGTTAAAATGACCGTCCGACTCAAAGCATTCCGCAATTTCAATGTAATCCTTATGAAAATTGCAATAGAATACTTCAGACATAATACAGTATTACTATTCGTATTGAACTACAGGACTCATTAAACAGCGGAAAGAAATGTTGCGAAAAAGAAATTGGAAGACATTGCAGTCCCTCATTTTATACTACAAAACTAATTAAGAGTGTGGGGGCTACATGACACAGAGACGGGTCACGTTGCCAGAGTTCTATGACCCCATTCATTCACACTGCTATATTATGGCCCAAACACCAGTTACGGTGTATCTACTCTTATTCCTCTAATACTTTTTTGCATCCCTTTGGCTAACCTCTTCACTAATACTTATCTACATCATATGATTCACCTGTCTTAATTCTTAGCTAAGAGAATATATTTAAATATATGTGTATGGTGTATAAACTTATATATAAAGTGTCATTTTGCATAGAAAAAAAAAGACTTTCAATAATATAGATCACATTCTTGGTAATTGCATGAGTTTCAGCCTGGTGGAAAACACTCAGATTTAGAGTAATATTTCAAATATGTGGAAGATGAATCTTTGTTTGAATGGTAGTATGGAAACATGTTTTCATCTGGTATAGTGCTGTCTTGGTTAGGTCTAAATAGCGTTAAATATAATAAAATAATTTTATTTTTCACCTAAATTAAATTAGGATTGTTGGTGTATTTTTGTTTATTTTTTGATTACCCCAGTGGGGCTTTAGGGTTTACTCCTGGCTCTGTGCTGAGGGTCTCTCTGGCAGGGTTTGGGAAAGCATCTGAGGATGCCTGTGATCTAATCTGGGTTGGCCTCATGCATGGCAGCTGCCCTCTCTTCTGTACTCTCTCTCAGTCCAATGATCTTTCTGCCATTTTCCAAGTAAAGTATATTGTAACAATACTGAAAGTACCATAAAATGTTATTTTTTTTTATCTAGGAAAAAAATCTATATGAACCTAAGGTAAACCTAGAAGGTTCAGGCTATAAAAAGGAAAGTGTAGACTGAGGGAAGGCAAACAGAAAGGAATATATAGCAGGGATGTTACTTGTCTCTCTTAACATTCTTCTTACCTATTATGATGGACTTTCTGAGAGAAACTTTCCTCTACTATATTCAGTGAATGACAAACTTTACATGGAAATCAAAATATATTGTACATTAATTTATAGTTAAACTTAAAGATGTGTATTTCTTATTTTAATAAAATTCTTAAACTAATAAAGTAATAAATTATAGATTTTTTTCAGAAAAAGAGATACAAATTTAAGGGATTATGTATATTTTAATAGACACCATTTTCTCCAATCCAGTTCTGGCTAAAGACAGGTATTTTGACTAAATATTCATAAATTACTATATACTTACATACGTTATATAACTTAAACTTCAAAGTTATAGAATTATAAAAGCTTCTTTCACCTGATTTTATAGGTCAAGGAGAAAGACAGAGAGAAGAGAATATATCAAAGAGTTATTTTTCAACAAGAAATAGATTTAAGAATTTTTTGTTTATTTTATTAGAACATGTATGTAAGAACAGTGACTATTCTTTACTCTTCTATGTTTTAAAACAGGAAGATATAATGATTTCAAATTAGTCAAATTCAAACAAAAAATCTATAGTTACATGCTACATAGGAAATTAATATCTTGAGAAAATTCTAAGTTTATCATATTACTGCATTATGTTTATATTTATGTAATATTTATGTAATATAATTAGATTGATAATTATGTATTATTACTGTATTATTATAGTAATAATGTAATAATATTATTACATGTAATAATATAATTACATGTTTCCTAAGTCAAATATACTTTCCATTTTATTTTCCTTTAATATCTTCCAAAACTTGAACATATACATTAAATCATTCACGTCTAATGTATGTGTATTCTCTGGGCTGCAGCACTATTCACAATAGCCAATACCTGGAAACAACCTAAGCGTACAAGAATAGATGACTGGAAAAAGAAACTATGGTATATATACACAGTAGACTAGTACTTGTCTGTAAGAGAAGGTAAAATCATGCAACTTACTACTCCATGGATGAATCTGAGAGTATCACTTATATCACTTGTATCACTTGTTTTCCCATAGTTCATCGATTTGCTGGAGCAGGCACCAGTAATGTCTCCTATCATTGGGAATGAGATCCATTCTTGTTACTGTTTTTGGCGTATTGAATACACTATGGGTAGCTTGCCAGGCTCTGCCATGGCCCAGTCTTTTTTCTATGTCAGAACATCAACCATCCAGGGCCCACAAAGCAGAGCCCTGGATGTAGACAAGTAGGGTCTTCTGCCTAAGCCACCTACCAATGCAGCTGGGCACAGCAGCCACATCTGCAACACCTCGAGGGGCAGTATCTATGTGAATGAAATTGGTTTGAAGGAGAGGAACACAGAACGGTTTCTTTCATATATGGTTTAGTAGGGGCATGGCAAATACCCCAAGACAACAGAAACTGAGAACTGGTCTTCAGTAGAAGTGCACCATAAAAGGTGTATAGGGGGATCATAGGTACAAGGACGTGTCTGAGCACTGGGAATAATAGAGGGAAACAGATACTGGGGGAATTTGCTGCTGGGATGTTTTATGTTTAAAGTCCACCAATACAATTCTGTAAACCACACAGCGTCTGAAATAAAATTGAGGTTAGTATCAAAATAACAGTAGACCTCTCGGTTACCTGTGAACAAATTCCTGGTCCTGTCCCATGCAGTCTACTTATGTCCCATGACTGGTGGCCCCATCGTGTTCCTGTGCTACTCTCTCTGTCCTGTGTATGTTCTCCCAGCCTCCAGTCAAAGCCACATGTATGAGGCCAAGGTCCTGTACTCTGTACCTGCCGCTGGGCCTCCCAACTCTAACCCAGTGGCCCCTGTTGTTCTGCTCCACTTTCCTTAGCATCCAGACCACTACCCTGTGTATGTGGGTGAGAGTTCTGGGTTCAGTGCTTTGCCATTACCTGGGTATCCGTGCCCTGCCTGAACCTGAGTATCCTGGGCATCTAAGCCAGGCCTATTGTAACCTGAGCCTCTGAGTCAGTCCCATACCTGTATCTGCCCCTTGTCTGGACTTCTGTGGACTGTATGTACTGGACCCTGTGTCTGGGCATGCTGCCCTACCTGATTCATGGAGGGAGAGAGGGGGCCGGCAGAATCTACCAGGTAGAGAGAGAGAGAGAGAGAGAGAGAGAGAGAGAGAGAGAGAGAGAGAGAGAGAGAGGGAGAGAGAGAGAGAGGGAGGCCTCGGGTGCCTTTTATTTGCTGCCAAACCCACCCCCCAGGTGTTCCCTTCTACATTCTGATTAATACCTATTCCATGGGTATGATTGGCTACTTGTGACCTGACACTTTCCACCTTAGTTCCTGCTGTATCAGTACTAATAATAACAAATGCTACTATTGTTATTACATATAAACTGTGGCATTATGTACCTAAAGAATGCTATTTAATGTTTATCAAACCTGAAGGGATAAATGTTATCTTCTTATAATGAATGGTGAATCAGAAACTCAAAGGAGTTAAGAAAACTGCATGCTTGGGATTTATAAGTTCAATATGCTATATAACTTGTTATACATGCTATAGTTACATAGCATGTATAACAAGAATGTAAAGTTGTTGATTAAGCTATGTACCACCCAAAATAGTGATAATATCATTTGTAGTATATGGAAAATACTGTTGTTTGAAATGTGATGCTTGCTGTGCATAAAACACTTTTTCTTTACCCAATAAGTGCCAGGGTGACAGATGACAACTTTGGTAATGGGAGAATATAATACACTAAGTTTTGTGTTTCAGGCCTCTAGCAAGTGCTTCAAAGGTTAGATATTGAACATAACTACAATAATTCTAAACCTGCCTTTGGAACCATCAAATCACATAAAACTCAGTCATATGAAAACAAGACTTCAGTCATAAGGCAAACATATGATACCTGATCTCTAAAGCCTTAAATATCTTACTGTAAAAGTAGTAAATCATTTGAGGATTAATGTTAAAGAACTATTTCTTTATCTATATCACTGGAAAAGAGAGACTTTCTCTTCCATTCAGATTATGTCTCATTCGTTCCTCCTATTTCTTATGGACTCTTGTAATTCTTTTATTTGCTTATTGGTATTTAGTTTCTGAACAATACCCAGCAGTGCTCAGGGCTTACTCTTGGCAGGGTTTAAGGGCTGTTATATGGTGCAAGGGATCAAATCCAGGTCAGCTGCATGAAGATTAGTACTACCCACTTCCTATTGCTTTGGCCCATTTTCTGCCACTCAGTCTTTACATTCTGTTGCTAGCCCTGGGTTTTAGCATTGCTAATGAGATTGTTTTTCTCTCTTCCTATAAGCCTTTTGCTATGTTTAGGCTAAGGAACTTGCTTCTTCAATAAACAAAAAAAAGATGGCTGGGAGTGCAGTGGTGAATAATTTTAACTAAATTATTTTTTACTCCTAAGCTTCTGTCATATTTTCCAACGCTAAGCAATAGTACCATTTAGATTGGATCTAATTCATAATTGCCCTATATAGATTCCTATGATGGACTAGATGGCATCAGGAAAAGAGTTCACCCTGGCTATGAAATGGAACAACTTTTTTAGAAAAGGCCTGCTATGACCCAATATTAGAGCCAGATCAGAATCAGCTTTGTTCTGATAAGTCATGAATGACCTTGCAGTGGAGCAGAGCACTTAAAACTTGTCGGGAGCAGGAGTGCAGAGCCCGGAGGGGGAGGAAAAATGATCAACATGGCCAGGGGAGCGGCATAATTTGGATCATAGGATATAGGATATCATCATAGGATCATAAGATCATAGGATATGATCTTCTCATGAAAGGTCACCCTATTTATTTAATCTTGGGTATAGTTATTATTCTTGTCTCTTTTTACTGTTTATTCAAGAAAACTAGAAATATTGAAATGATTGTTTGCTAGCCTAGGAGGGAGAGGAGCAGTACTCTGCATTAGCATCTCAATAAGCATTGGGGCAGAGGTGTGGTCGCCCTGGGGATTTTGCACAGTTTTTACCTTTGCTTAGGCCCTCCCCCAAGCCCCCAAGCCTCAGCATAGCATTTAATCTCTCACAGTTTGGACTCTGGGGTGAGGACTTGGGCAGGTGTGGTTTGGCAAGAGTTGAGTCAGTGGGGGAGTTGAGTTGAGTAAAGTATTTGCTTGTGTGTGTGTGTGTGTGTGTGTGTGTGTGTGTGTGTGTGTGTGTGTGTAATAATTAAAGATTGGGTTTTTTAACCTGGGCTCCTAGCGATTGTTCATTGGCTGGAGGAGGTCATCATCCCAGAGAGTGACCAGGGAATCCTACAAACTCTGATATTGTTGAGACCCCAAACAGACCCAATCATTCTGATATTTTAGGATTCTCCCTGAACATGAATGCTCTTTAGGACTGCGTAGGAATTTCCCCCTTCCCATATTTCTATTTTTGTGATAATTTTATCATCAGAGTCTTTAGAACAGGGAAATCATAATCTATCTCTTAAAGTGAATTATTTCACCCATGTTTCTAAGATGATTACAATATTATTGGCTTGTTTTGGTACTTCCAACCTTCTCATTTGTCCAGTGTTTCCATTTTTAGTGTTTTATTTTATTTTTATTTGTGTTTTATTTTAGTATTTTATTTTTTAGTGTTTCCATTTTTAATGTTTAGATACACAATTATGCAACTTAGTACATATGAAAAATCTTTGCTTTCTACATTTTTATAGACTTAATGTATATTGTATTTTAGGACTCCTATGTAACATCAATGGGAATACTTAAGTTCTTATTCTCATATGGTTTTTGTAAGCTCCTTCTGCTAAAGAATAGTTTATAAAGTGATCTGTGGAAACCCTTTATTTGTAAGGAATGATTTCTTAATTCCCATCCTACTCAAGGGATCTTGAAAAGCAATCCATTTAATCCTATGTATTACTTTTTGGGAGATAATCAAGACCGTTAGAAATTGTTGTCTAACTGAAAGTTTAGTCATAAGAAAGGAGAAACATAGCATAAGAGCTAAGTGAAGTAAAGTAACAGGCAAATGTATTAAAAATAATAAAATATTTCCAATTTAACAGGAAAAGAAACATGATGTATATATAGATTCTCCATACAGAATAAAAATGAAGTTGATTTTTGTATATTATTTTCAGCATTGTACTATTTTTTCTGAGCAGGTAGGGCGTTCACCTTTCACAAGACTGACCCGGTTTGATCTTCGGGCGGCATCCCATAGGTCCCCTGAACACCTCCAGGGGTAATTACTGAGTGCAGAACCAGGAGTAACCTCTGAGAATTGCTGGGTGTGACCCCATAATAATAATATTAATAATAATAATAATAACAATAATAATAATGACAAAAAGATTGTGCAAAATATAGAGACTCACAGGCATGGGGCAAAGCTGCTACTTGCTCTCCCTGTGCCCAGCCGCTCACGAGGCGAAGTTCCACCCTGCAGCAGTCTTTTAAATCTGGCTCAGGTATGCCGGGCCAGAGACTCACAGACATGGGGCAGAGCTGCTACTTGCTCTCCCTGTGCCCAGCCGCTCACGAGACGCCCAGGAGGGATGGCGGGTTCTAGCCCTGACCCACCACCCCCCAGCAGAGCCTTGGCAACAAGCCAAACGACCCCCACTCCATGAGGGCCTCCATATTCCACATCTGGACTTCTCTCTGGGTCAGAACTCCACCCAGCAGACCAGCCTATCACAGCCTGTCTTGCGCCGCCAAGCTGTTCATCAATAAATGCTGGACTTAGAGATGACTACAAGAGTATGCTACCTGCACGGCAGAGCCTGGCAAGCTACCCGTGTTGTATTTGATATGCCAAATACCAGTAACAATTATAGACCTCATTCCGGAATGGATTGAGTCTCTTTATGTTCCTGGAGCAAGCAGATGCCCTTGGGCTCTACTAGCACGAGACAGGACATATGGAGATGTTACTGGGGCCGCTCTAGCAAATCGATGATGAATGGGAAGACAGTGATACAGTGATACAGTGAACTATATGCTCTCTATATATCTATATTTGTAATTTTTGAATAAATATTTGATGTAGTTATTAAGTTCCCTGTATCATTTTACCAGTCTTAAGCTTACCTTTGTATCTGTTTGCCTTTGACTGAACTTGATACAAAACACTCACAGTTTCTTAAAACCTTGATTTGTCACTGGGACCCAGAAGTTGCTCCTTGGAACATCAATTTGAAATGTCAAAATGTCAGGTGGTGGTTACATGGGTATTATTTCTGGCAGTTTGATCATTGCAGAAAAACATGAACCTTTTTGTCCAGTTTACTTTAGTAATGGGGTAACTTTTCTCCAGAAATTATATAACAGCACCATGCTCTATCTTACTAATAGAATAGAACTTTGCTAAAACACAGAAATCATATATTTATATTGATAATTCAAATAGAAAAATGCAGATATGATTTAATTAGTATTCAGAATCATGAAATGAAATCATTTATTCTAATAATAAATTATGGGAACAACTTTGAGTTTCTTCAAATCTGAAAATTAAATTAATTTATGTGTTGAGACCATATCATCTTATGCTGTAAATGTATTCGAAAAATCACATATATATAGGATTTGAATATAATAATGTGAATGATTGGTCCAAAACCTAAGAAACTGTAGCAAATATGCAAAAAATGCAAATAGGTGTGGACTGCTTTTTACAGTACAGTTGCCCAGCCAGAGTTTAAAGGTCAAATAGGGAAGTTTCCTGACCATGTTCTCCTGTAAGTGCTGCTATTTTTAACCTGGGACTGGAGCAATAGTACAATGGGTAGGGCATTTTCATTGCATATGGCCGACCCAAATTTGATCCCAGGTATCCCATATAGTCCCTCTGAGCAGTGCCTGATTAATTCCTGTGTGCAGTGCCATTGAACCCCTGAGTATCACCAGGTGTTGTGACCCAAAGAGCAAAATAAAATTATTATTTTCATCCTAAGCTATTTCCATTATCAAATTATTTACCAGTTTTGTGTCATTTAAAATGACTAATAATTTGGACCAGAAAGAAAGCACACTAGTGTGCTTACCTTGCATACAATGAACTTGGATCAGATCAATGGTATCCTTTATGGTCTCCCCAAACAGCACTGGGAGTGACCATTGAGTGCATAACCAGGAGTAACCACTAAGCATTGCAGGATGTGGCCCCAAGCCCAAATAATAATAGCAACAACAACAACAATAATGATAATAACTGCAAAACAAAATGCCAAATCGCCTTTGGTAAATTACCGGGAGCAACTCTCCTCCAAACTCTACTATCAAAATGATACCACAAAACCTAAGGGTTTTAGAGTTTTTGAGAGCTTAGAGTTCTCACTTATAAGATCACTCATTTATTTTCTTTATTCAAATTTTTTTAAATTGTTTAAAAAACTTATTACACCACCATGAGATATACAATTAAAAGATGTTCATACTTGGGTCTCAGTCATGCAGTGCTCCAGCACAAGACCCTCTACCAGTGCCCCATTCCTACCATCAATGTCCTCCACCAATGCGCCCCTTGGTAAGCCAAGGCCCATATCCCACTCCCCATTCCCATCAGCTCCCCCACCCCAATTTGTCCCAGCCACAATGAACATTACAGTGTATATATGGGCAAGATCCTGGGAAGGACCTGATCATGAACTTGATTATTATCTAAGCATGGCATGTGGTCGCTTTGTGGCTGCGCTGGCGCAGCTATGCATCTGGTCTGTCTCTTCTTGGAATTGTTGGTGGTGGTGGCTGCAGATCTCATAGCCAAACCTGCTGGAACATGGAGGTGGAGGGATGGGGGAGGGGACCCGATCCTGCCACAGCCACATCAGCCCATCAGCCCATGTGTCTGCTGACCCTGGGAGCTGTATTGAATCTAACGAGGGACTGAGCAATTTTCACCCTCCAATTGCTCAATGGGCAGCTCCACATGGGTCAAAGTGGTGCCCACACTCATTTACTTTAATTTTAAAACTCCAGGGCCAAAGCAATAGTCCAGCGAGAAAGGCCTTTGCCTTGCTACGGCCCATGCCGGCCTAGGTTTGATCCCTGGCATCCCATCATCAGGGATCACCGCCAGGAGTAATTCCTGAGTGCAGAGCCAGGAGAAACCCCCTGAGCATCGCCAGGTGTCACCCAAAAAAAGCAATAAATAAATAAACAAACAAACAAATAGATAAATAGATAAATAAAAAAATAATTATCCAGCCATCAATTTTTTTTCTTGACTAGATAAAAAGGGTTTGCTCACACGTGCTGGGAGGGGACAGGCTGACTGGACTTGGAGCGGGATTTGGGCTCCTCCGTCCTTTCTTCCACCTCCATGCCAGATACCCTGGAAGAGAGACATGCCAGACCGTCAGCTCCATCGGTGCAGGGTCTTTATTTAGCCGCAGCAATGTTAAATAGTACTAGATGTTAGGATCAGGTCCTCCCCAGTATCTTTCACATTTATACACTGTATACAGTACTAGGCAGGATCTAGTTGTGACCCATCATCCCAGTGAGCCTAGCAGGAAGCTAGAGCAACCTCCACCCCATGAGGTCAGTCATTCTCAACATCCTGACTTCTTAGTTCCTCAGAGCTCCACCCAAGAGAAAACCTGATCTTTCCCCATTGAGTTTCATCAGTGAATGTTCCAGATGAGAGCCTACTACTGAGAGTATACCACCTACACGGCAGAGTCTGGCAAGGTACCTGTGTTTTATTTGATATGCCAAAAGCTAGTAACAATTATGGACCTCATTCTAATAACCTGAAAGAATGGTTTGAGGCTTTTCCTGTTTCTGAAACAAGCAGATGCCCCTGGGGTACTCCCGCTTGCAACAGGATGTATAGAGATGTTTCCGTGCCCGCTCGAACAAATCGATGAACAATGGGAAGACAAGTGCTACAAGTAAACTAGATAAAACTAAAGTATTTTTTCAGTCCCGGCTCTTGGAATATTTTACTTTAGTTTCTTTTCATAGTATCCAAGCTTTTATTTTTAGAGCAATCATCAGAAACAAACTATTTCCTTCCTAATTTGTCAAATGTCATTATCAATAGAAATGAATACAATTAATTTTCAATCACATATATCAATAATTTTCTTCTCTTACGGAGAATAAACTGACCACTTAATACAATTGATTGATTCATAAATTAAAAGTTTCATTGCTTAGAGGAAAATGGTATAGAATTGAATAAATCATCAGCTATGTCTGGGATCAAGACATGCTTTTGGTCTGGATATTGGGATTTATATCACCAAATAAGCAAACATCACATAGATTTATAAAGTCTTACTAGTGTTTACATTTATTAAGAAAGGGGAGCCATTTAATGAATAACTATTTAGAAAATGTCTAACATTAACTGCCATTTGTTTTACCTACTCACAACATTTGAAATAGTCATATACAAATCAATAACATTATTTTATAGTTCAAATATTTGGTGAACTTCTGTGGGAAAAATTTAATAATATTACTTGAATCAAGATCTTTATTTCCACAAAAGTCTTCAGTGTTCCTATGCATTTCATGAGTCAGTATAGATCTATAGTATTTTCAGTCCATGTGTGTTTTGCTGTGTGAGACATTGTCAGTCATAAATCCAAATAACTAGTCAACTATCGTCCA
This sequence comes from Cryptotis parvus, assembly GCA_021461705.1. Taxonomy (NCBI): domain Eukaryota; kingdom Metazoa; phylum Chordata; class Mammalia; order Eulipotyphla; family Soricidae; genus Cryptotis; species Cryptotis parvus. Next base: position 7,903 of record JAJIBD010004558.1, on the reverse strand, counting down.
AAAGTTATGATAGAAATGCCTTATTCAGAGAGAGAGACAAACTATAACATTCCAAAGGTAAGTACTACCAACAATTTAATGTTAATAAAGAGTTAGAGAAAAAACTTTAATTTTTAAAATAGCTGCCCTTAGATGTTTTGACATGAACTATTATGAATAGAACCGTATAATGTAGAAACTTTCAAAAAATAAAACTCAAAATTATACAACTAAACAAAATTGGATTAATATTTACTATTTTTATTAAATTTATTCTTTACACCTATTAGAAGTAGCTGATATTTTTGATATTTATTGTGTATTTACATTTAACTATAAAGTTACATATCATTACGCGTTATGAATTGAATACAAGAATTATTCTCACAAAACTAGCAATAGTAAAAAGTATTGCTCTATCATACTGCCTTGAAGTTCTGTACTATATGCCTATGGAGAGTACATCAAGAGCACAATATATTTATTTCAAGGATGTCTGTGTATACCTTTCCTAAAATGGAATGCCATGTTTTGAAATACTGCCTTTGTATTTCATTGTGGTAGACATGACCCACACACATTTAATACAATGTTTTCTTTCACACACTTATTGTGCTGTGGTTCCTGTTTTGTGGATGGAACCATTTGTAGTAGTACTCATGGGGACTGGATACAAAATTTGATCTCAGTTTGAGTATAGTTTTGGAAAACTTTTCTCTCTAAATATTGTATGCATGTTTTAAGCATGAAAAGATGAGAAAGGCTTCAAACATCCTTGCATGATTCACTTGTCTATTAGAAGCAGTGGGAATTTGCTTCCTTAAAGATTATGTCTCTTCTCCATTTCTAAAATAAAGTTTTCTCCTCCCTTCATCTGTCTTCCTCATGTAATTGATTTTTGTAAAATGAAATCTACTATACAAAATTCCTTACTGTTATGGGCAAATTGTTCTATCAGAGGTTATCACAAAATGAGGCTTGTTCTTATAAATGCATATAGACGTTTATTTTAATTATATATGTGTTTAGTAGCATATTATTTATTATGCATGATGGAAGAGCACTGTGTTGCAAACCTCATTTTGGAGAATGGGTCTAATTGGTGTTTAGCTGCTTCACTAAGTGTGTATGTAACTCTTTAGTCAGCATCCTAGACTATAGGATGGAGAATAGTCTCTCCATCACCAATGCATTGTTCTTATTTTCTGCTTCAAACTACACCTATCTGGTGAGCCAAAGAAAAAGGAATCATTACTTTGTTAAATACTTTGGGTTGTTTTGGTTTTGCTAATATCAGTGTTTATTTAAATCACCTGGAAATCTTGCTGAATGGACTTATAATCATTAGATCTAGATAAACTCTGTCTACACTCTATAACTCTACAGCTTCCTTTCTAGTAAACTCTTAAGCTTTAAGGGGCTAAACAAGAAAAACCGTTTATCCTTACTCCAGCAAGTGCCTCAATACACTTGCAATAATTGTTAGAATGAAGGTTTGCCAACTGAGCTGTCTGCTGAGTTGAAATGAAGAAAAGTGTCTCTAAAGAGTGGAATACAAGAGAGTGTAGATTATTAAGCAATTAAGATGTGACTCAAAAAGCCAAGGAGAAGGGAAGTTAATAGGAGCAGTGTAGAAATTGGAATTGGAAGGAACTTTGGAAGAAACTGGTAACCATGCTTATGTAGCAAATCTACAACCCATCTGCTGAAGCTGCAGCCAGTCGCTGGCCTGAAGGAAAAGACTAGAGAGCCAAAAGTATAGTAACGATAAAATTCTAGCAAACTATAAAGTATAGTATTGGCAAGACACCAACTGAATTGGTTGACTTAACTCAGCTGCCTAGTGGCAATCGGATAATAGGGTTTGATACTGAGAAAGCATGGTTAAATGACAATACTACAAATTTAGCTACACAAACTTTCTTTTTTGAACATGGTCACATAGCTATGATATTATACTGAAGTCAGTTCTTCGTCAGTAAATATACTTTTCAAAGACATTGAAGGCCTAGAAAAAAAAATCACAAAATTGTATGGAAACTATTCATTTTGTTTGAAGTCAGCAAATTCTGTAGTGATTGAATATAAACCAAACAGACACAGGAAGAATTTTAAATGAATCAACTATCAATAAAGGCCTTTTTGTAATTATGGAGCATAGCATAAAGTTGCAAGTATTCAATTTTCCAGACAAAGAGAACTAAGCTTTTTAATTAATAAAGCACCTATTTTTTCTTTCTTTTAAATGGTCAACTCTCTTCTTGACATTTTTAAAAGTGAGTTTGGTACTTATGATTGATAATAATAACTTTTACATTTAGCCATTTTTCATCACTTTATTGATTTGGCTATTTTCTTATGGCTTTTTTCTTTGATCTCATTTAGCATTTGGGTGCACTTTATTGATTTCACCCTGTGGTCAATTTGCATTTAAAGTTTGTATTCAGTAAAAGCACTTGTAATATTGGACATAAACAAGGAGTTTCAGAGACAACTGTCTGAATTAGATGCTAGAACAGTCTAAAATAATTACTGGATAAATACTAATGCACCAATTAGGGTTATTTACATAAATATCAAACTTCTAAAATGAAATACCGTATTATATATTTCTAGATGAATTTTTTAAGACCTTTTTGCTTATTGTATACAATGTGGAGACACCACGGGCAGGAAGAAAGGGCATCCATCTAGCCATAAATAGCTTTTATTTTACTGAAATTAGAATTTTGCCAGTTCTTCATTCATACATTCAAAAATTAAAAATTTAATTAATTTTTCTCTTTAAGAATCTCATGTAATTTACTAAAGAATATGCAATAATTAGATGTAAAGCATAACAAAGGTATATGAATGAATTATATAAGACTTGTTAAAACCTTAAGCTTTGAAAAATCCTGCCAATGTAAATGTATTTTAGTATGGAGTTTTGCTATATGCTTCAGGATGATTGTGCTTAAAGATGAGAGGGTGTCGTGGAGAGAAATACAGCTGGAATTGATCTGCTCTTTCTCTCTCTCTCTGTCAATTGATCTGAACCAACTCTCTTTGAGGTAATTCAGTGACAAGCTTTTTGAGTTATGATAAATATAATGTAATGTTCCTAAACATGAATTTTTGTGTGTATGGGGCCTAATTAAACAGCTTAAACCACTTCTATTGAAATACTCCAAAAGATAACACCAGTCACAAATGTTAAATATCTGTTTTGCTTTACTTTTGCTTACTCATGCATTTATTCAACACTTGCTATGGCAGTTTATCTAAAATTAGGTCCAAAGCAATTTAGGCAGCCATACCCTATGTGAAAGATTCTGCAGAAAGCTTTAAATCATAGTGACAGCCATTAGAACTTGCTTAAAGGAAATGCATTTCTGAATAACTCCAGAGGAAACAATGAGAGAGAGAGAGAGAGTGGGTGAGGGGGACTGTAAGTATATCCATAAAGTCACATAAGAAATTATTCATCATTTCTATATGTCTGAAACAGTGAATTACATATGTTGTTTTACTATATTCACCCATTTATTGAACAATGATAACGTATTTATTGAACATTTTTATCTGTGTCAGGTATATTTTGATGTTTAGATATTATATTTTCGAAGTCTTAACATTTTTAAACAACCTCTATCCTCATATTATTAATGAGTAATTTGTTGAATTAGAAAATCAGATGAACATGTAATGCAATTTGGAGACGACTGCTGGACTAGAGCCATTACCGACTGGATCCCACAGGACGTAAAAGATCACATGGTCGCCCACCTACAAGATGGTCAGACTTCTTCATCAAGACCCTGAAACGAACAGTTTGAGGCTCTTTGTATTCCCTGAAGCAACCAGATGCTATTGGGCTAATCTGGCACGTGATAGGGTCAAATGGAAATATTACTGGCGCCTGCTCGAGAAAAATTGACGAATAATGGGATGTCAAGTGATCAAGTGAAGAATTTGTTGAATAAAGAGTGAATCATTTTTCATAGTACATTGACTAGTGGCAGGGGCTGGGCCTTGAATGCCATCAGTGTGATTCAACAGTCATGTTCCTAACTTCTTTGCTCTTTATTCCAGTTCCGTCACTGGTCTCTGTATCATGCAGTTCTTTATACAGTGCCAAAGAAATTTCAAAATACTGATGATGACCTACAGAGTAAGCTTTTCCGTCAATTTGTAAATTTGGGGAGGGGAGCATTCAATTATCAATAGATTGGACGCAAATTTCCAGAACTGTTAAAGAATGTTTGGAATGTATCAGTTTAAAAACTGATTATTGATATTTTAGGTTCAATCATAATAATAGGTTCAATAAATTGGTATAGTTTACTAATGCCGAGATTTAATTTTAAAATTATATATTTTATGTCCATCCATTTGTAGGCAAATTTTATAACTTCATTTTTCCTAACAGCTGCATAGTATTCCATTGTGTAGATGTACCAAAGCTTCTTTATCCAGTCATCGATTTTCGGCACTCTGGTTGCTTCCAGATTCTGGCTATTGTGAATAATGCTGCTATGAACATAAAAGTAGGGATGGTGTTTCCGCTGCGTATTTTTGGTTTCCCAGAGTAGATTCCCAGGAGTGGTATGGCTGGGTCAAATGGGAGTTCAATTTCTAGTCTTTGGAGGAAAGTCCATATTGTTTTCCAGAAAGGCTGTACCAGCCTGCATTCCCACCAACAATGGATGAGTGTCCCCTTTCCCCACACCCATGCCAGCACTTGTTGTTCTTGCTCTTTTGAATATGTGCCAGTCTCTGTGGTGTAAAGTGGTATCTCATTGTTGTTTTGATTTGCATCTCTCTGATGATTAGTGATGATGAGCATTTTTTTCATATGTTTTTTTGCCATTCGGATTTCTTCCTTGCTGAAGTTTCTGTTCATTTCTTCTCCCCATTTTTTGATGGACATGGAGAAGATTATGTTGACGAATTAGCCAGAAGGAGAGAGACAGATACAGAATGACTGCATTTATCTGCATAACATAAATATATAGGTACATAATATGATACCAATATCCAAGATCAAGTGAAACATATATCAGGAGGTCCGGTCAAGGTGGAAATTATCACAAACGTGTGGGATTCAGAGGCTAGGTAAGACAGAAATGGAACAGTGTGCTAACAATTGTTGAGGGTACTAATACCAACCTAGAACTGAACATTAAATAGAGGCAAAAAGATACACATGACAACCCTTTAATGTATGTTCTGTAATCCATAATCTGAGGGGAAGGAAAGAGAAAAAGAGAGAGAAATGGAAAGAAATCAAGAACCTGCCATGGAGCAGGGGCTGGGGGAGGGGGGAGGGAACCGGGACGTTGGTGGTGGGAGATGGGCACTGGTGGCGGGATGGGTGCTGCAAAACAATTCAGTATGATTTGTTGGCAAAGTGCTACACCGTTTCAATGAAACAATGTATGTTTTAACTGAACTAAAATAAATACATGTTTAATCACTAAAAAAAAAAATCCTGAGATTACAGTCTAAATTATTAATGACTGGTTATTGTTTGCTTGTAGTGCACAATTAAAATCACACTAGCTTCAAAAAAAAAACCAAAAAAAATTATATATTTTATTATAAAAGCGATCTCAACATGTTATCCTTAACAAAATATTCAGAAGCTCATTTAATTTTCCGAGATTATTTTCTCCTTTTTTGTTTTTTATGTTCTGTCATACTGTATGGAAACCAAGGATAAATTCCACAACACTCTGGTTTCTTTTTTTGGAATGGATGGGTGATGAAATAGCACCAAAGGAGTTAGCAAGGGGAAATTGTTTTAATAAAATAGATATGAAGAATTTAAGCTGTGGTAAATTTGAATGAACAGTGGAGGGTTAAATTTGAATATTTACCCTTTCTATGGGATCTGCAATTCTTGCTATGTAAAAGAAAGGGAGAGATTTTATACAAAAAAATAGGACTGTGCCATCATTTTTACTCTGAGAATAAAACAATGTTTCTTAGAGAAAATATGTTCACTTATTAATTAGGGTGGTACTCTCAAAACACAATTCTTCTTTTTAAAATATTTTATTATGCCGCCGTGAGATATACAATTATAAAGACGTTCATGTCCAGGTTTCAGTCATATATTTTTTTCAGCACCAACCCTCCACCAGTGCCCATTTCCCAAAACCAATGTCCCCAATTCCCTCCCTCCCCCATAGCCTTCCTCTTTTTTTTTTAAAGTATTTTATTATACCACCGTGAGATATACAAATAAAAAAGATATACAATTAAAAAGTTCATGTTTGGGATTTGGTCATACAGTGTTTCAGCACCCGTCCCCTCCACCAGTGCCCATCTCCCATACAAATAAAAAGATATACAATTAAAAAGTTCATGTTTGGGTTTTGGTCATACAGTGTTTCAGCACCCGTCCCTCCACCAGTGCCCATCTCCCACTAACAACATCCCCGGTTCCCTCCCCCTAACCCAGCCCTGCTCCATGGCAGGTTCTTTATTTCTTTGCCTTTCTCTCTCTTTTCTCTTTTCCTTCCCTTCTAGACTATGGATTACAGAACATACATTAAAAGGTTGTCATGTGAATCCTTTTGCCTCTATTTCATGCTCAGTTCTAGGTTGGCATTAGTACCCTCGACAATCATTAGCAGCCTGTTCCATTTTCTGTCTCTCCTAAACTCTGACTCCCACACGTTTGTGATAATTTCCACCTTTGACAAGACCCCCCCGATATATGCTTCACTTGACCTTGGATATTGGTATCATAATATGTACATATATATTTATGTCATGCAAATAAATGCAGTCATTCTGTATCTGTCTCTCTCCTTCTGGCTAATTTCGCTCAACATAATCTTCTCCATGTCCATCCATTTATAGGCAAATTTTATAACTTCATTTTTCCTAACAGCTGCATAGTATTCCATTGTGTAGATGTACCAAAGCTTCTTTATCCAGTCATCGATTTTCTGGGCACTCTGGTTGCTTCCAGATTCTGGCTATTGTGAATAATGCTGCTATGAACATAAAAGTAGGGATGGTGTTTCCGCTGCGTATTTTTGGTTTCCCAGAGTAGATTCCCAGGAGTGGTATGGCTGGGTCAAATGGGAGTTCAATTTCTAGTCTTTGGAGGAAAGTCCATATTGTTTTCCAGAAAGGCTGTACCAGCCTGCATTCCCACCAACAATGGATGAGTGTCCCCTTTTCCCCCACACCATGCCAGCACTTGTTGTTCTTGCTCTTTTGAATATGTGCCAGTCTCTGTGGTGTAAAGTGGTATCTCATTGTTGTTTTGATTTGCATCTCTCTGATGATTAGTGATGATGAGCATTTTTTCATATGTTTTTTGGCCATTCGAATTTCTTCCTTGCTGAAGTCTCTGTTCATTTCTTCTCCCCAGTTTTTGATGGGGTGGTTTGTTTTCTTCTTGTTAAAGTTCTACCAGTGCCTGATATATCCCTGGATATTAACCCCTTATCAGATGGGTATTGGGTGAATATTCTTTCCCATTCTGTGGACTGCTTTTGTATCTTAGTCACTTAGTTTCTTTTGAGGTGCAGAAGCTTTTTAGTTTCATGTAGTCCCATATGTTTATCTTTTCTTCTAGTTGCTTTGTTAGTGATGTTTCACCTTTGAAGATGCCTTTAGCTTCAATGTCGTGGAGGGTTTTTCCTATATTTTCTTCAATGTACTTTATGGATTCAAATCTGATATTGAGATCTTTAATCCATTTTTGATCTGATTTTTGTGCATGGTGTTAGACACATGTCCAAATTCATTTTTTTTACATGTTGCTGCCCAGTTTTCCCAACACCACGTGTTGAAGAGGCTTTCCTTACTCCATTTTAGACTCATTGCACCTTTATCAAATATTAAATGATCATGTGTTTGAGGTTGAGTGTCAAGATACTCAATTCTATTCCATAGGTCCACAGGTCTGTTTTTTTTCCTT
>JAJIBD010004557.1:0-98648 GCA_021461705.1 Cryptotis parvus | reverse complement strand
TGATGAACGGGAAGACAGTGACAGTGACAGTGATGTCAGGTACACCAGGACTACATACCTGTGAGTTATCTCCCTGGCTCTCTAATGATTTTGTGTCCTTTCCTTGAATTTAAAAATTGTCACTACCACATGTTGCTTTACTGTGACAAATATCTCTTATTCGGTGCAATTTTCAGTAAAGAATCAGGTCATTGTTAAATCCTCTTAATAATATAATGGCCCCTTCACTCTCCATTAGTATTTTCATTCTATCATTCTTCTGAGTTTTTTCTTTTCCTTTTTTTGCTTTTTGCATCACACCCAGCAGTACTCAGGGTTTCTCTTTTTGCACTCAGGAATTACTTCTGGCGGTGCTCAGGGGACCATATGGGATGCCAGGGATTGAACCTGGCATGGCTGCTTGCAAGACAAATGCCCTCTGCACTGTACTATCACTCTAGCCCTTTTTTTTTTTTTTTGGTGGGGGGGCGTGGGAGGATGTGACTCCCAAGAAATGCCCAGAAAGCCATGCTCTTATTGTTACTTGGTCCAGTTATTCTGGCCCAGTGGTTTTGATGCTCGGTGCGCAGTGCTGGGGAAGACCAGGGCCATACCTGGCAGTGCTAGGGGGGTATAATATGTGATTCTGGGGAGTATAGTATGTGGTGCTGGGGTTTATACTCTGGGACTTTTATACAATGCATACCCTTCAACCCTTTGAACTACTTCCCCACTCCAACACAGTATTGAATTAGAGTTTATTATAAGGTTCTCTTTGGATTCAATTCAATTTCTTTCATCTTTGAAGTTCTATTTCTTGGGTTTCCTCAGCACTATCAGCCTTTGTAGTTGTTAAGGGATGACTAAGATGAAATGTTTAGGCCTCTATAAAGGGAAATGTTCAGGTTACTAGATAATAATATCCATAATATATAATTTCCTATATAAGGTGAAAATGTGAAAAATATTTCTGCTACAGAGGTTGCATTTCAAAAATGTAAGAAAACTAAAACCACATTTAAATACAATTATAAATAACATCATAAAAATGTAACATTAAAGGGAAAGGGATCAATGCAAACATTAATAAAACCAGAATGAAACTTTAGCATCTGCCACATGTAAGAAGGTTTTGTGAATTTTAGCTATTATTTGGTATTTTTGTGTTCTCTTTTCTGCTAAAAATGATGGCTATACTCTGATAGTTTCTAAACAGTGTTGTAAAACAAAATGAGCTATATGTATGCCAAAAGGTTGGGTAAGTTGTACTTTTTATTAAAACAAGAAATAACTTAATCAGAAACGGTTATGAAATATTTGTTTTGGCTTTTGTTTTTGGACCACACTTGACGCTGTGCTCAGGGGTCACTCCAGTTGGTGCCTGAGAGACCATCTATGGCCCCAGAATTGGTAGTATCTAAGGTAAACTTCTAGAATTCCTGTACTATCTCTCTGGATCATAATAAAATATTTTTTTAAAAATGCAAAGTCAGGGGCCAGAGCAATAGTATCCAGCAGGGAGGGCGTTTGCCTCACACATGGCTGACCTGGGTCCAATCCCTGGCATCCCATATGGTCCCTGAGCACTGCCCAGAGTAATTCCTGGAGTGAAGAGCCAGGAGTAACCCCTGAGCATCACTGGCTTGACCCAAAAAAAGCTAAAAAAGAAAAACTGCAAAGTCATAGTTCTTTTATTGCTTTTTTATTTTCTACAAACATTGAGGAAAATTGGAAAGGTATAGGATAGCATAATTTTGCCTAATTTATCTTATTGGTATCTCTGTAAACAACTCAAATGTAAAATTATTATATCTACTGTGCCATTTGACTTTAACAAAGCAATATTGCCTACAAATCAATATTCATCTGTCCGCCATTGTGAATTTTAACCAGCTTCTGTAGTAGATTATCTGTTCATGGTAAAAAAAAAAAAAAGGCAGTAGGTTCAGATTTTCTACTACGCTTTCACTTTAATATTGTATAAAAACACTTACTAAATATATTCTTGGAAAACATCAGAGAGAGAGAGTTATTCCATCAAAAGGTAAGAGTTATCAACTGGAAATAAAACAACAAAACTGTTAAAAGAATGAAAAAAAACCCAACAACTTAAAGATACTCAAAGAAAATCCTCCAGGGAAGTTTTTCCTTGATTCCAGAAGAATATACTCAATGTTTGCTTAGAAGAGAGAAAAGAGAGGTATTAGAACAATAAATAATTGTTGATATAGAAACTATAAGACTTCATGAAATTTGCTTATATATGGACAGACATGGAGAGTATCATGTTGAGTGAAATGAGTCTGAGGGAGAGGGACAGACCATAGAATGATCACACTCATTTACAGGATGCTGAACACACACACACACACACACACACACACACACACACACGACATAGTATGAGACTCATGCCCAAAAGCGATAGAAATGAGGTCCATGATTGGAAGGTAGCTTGCCACAAGAGGCAGGGGGAGAGTGCAGTTATGATAGAGAAGGGTCTAAGATAATGATAGTTGGAAATGATCATTCTGGCTAAGAACTAAGTGCTGAAAAAAGATAAAAAAGATACATGACAACCATTCAGTATCTATATTGAAAACCACAATGCTGGAAAGAAAAGCGAGAGAGGGAGAGCGAGAGAGGGAGAGAGAGAAAGAAGAGAGAGAGAGAGAGAGAGAGAGAGAGAGAGAGAAGAGAAGAGCCTGCCATAGAGGCAGGTTGTGTGGAGGAGTGGCAGGAGGGCAACTGGGGACATTGGTGATAGGAAATGTAGACTGGTGAAGGGTTGGGTGTTGAATATCATATGATTGAAACCCAATCATGAACAGTCTTTGTGTATCTCATGGTGATTCAATTAAAAAAATACTAAAAGAGAGAGAGAGCTACTAGCTTGAAAGTAACTAAAAAAAAATACAAGAACAATGTCAAGGCAGAGAGCAGGGAAAGAAAGCTAAAGTAAAAAGCTGAAGTTTATTTTAGGAAGCAAGAAATTGAAAAATCTTGCAAAAGAGGGAAAGGCAATGAACCATAGAACATCAGACCTCCCTGAAGTTACACATTAAACGATTACTTATGTCTATGACTTTCAGCCACTAGATTTTCAGGTCCTAAAGCTGAAGGCCACATGAACATGTGTCTCACAGAGCAACTAGTTGAATTCTTTGTTTATAAACATATTCAATGGGTTTTTAGCGGAACCTGGCTAAAAGTTACCTGAACTATTGCTTGGATACAATATGTGGCAATGAACCACAGTGCTGGGAACAAAGCAGACAAATCTCAGTGACTGCATATTCTCTCATTTGTGCGTTCTCGAATTCTCAGTGGACAGTGTGTGCTAGGGAAAACTCTGAGGTTAATTAAATCATGTGGTAGGATTCTGTTTTGATTTACAACAGTATATGCTAGACATTCCAAGTTTAGCATTAAAGGAATGTCCAGTTAACCAAGAGGCAGAGCACCACATGATTTCCCCCCTCACTTTCTCTAGTCATTGGGGTCTTTTTCTGAGGGGGACACATTCACGTCACCATGTGGTACTGATGACTTACAGAACTTGTGCTTCAGTCCTTTCCTTGGTGTCATCTCTCCCAAGCACCGGGCCCACCCCGTCCCATTAGTCTTTTAACTGATTACCTCTGAGCTAATCATACTGGGGTTACAATACTCCTTTGTGTACTCCTGCAAAAGCATTGGAAAATATTTGTTCCTCTCCTGGTTTTTGTAATTCAGTTAAAACGTTTTATTAAGTATTGGGGAACAATAAAAAGTAAATAAATGTGAATGTGAATAAAATCTGGATAAAAGTTATATATCTTACCTCCAATGTTAGCCTGGAGGAGGAAAAAAAAAAGGTAATTCAAATTCAAAGCAAACAGATCTTATCTCTGTCCTTTCTTCTTGGTCCCTTGTTTTTTAACCATATGGTGGATCAAAGGATCCATGGCAACCCTCCTTTTTGTTTGTTTCTGTTTTGCTTTTACAGTATCCATGGTCATTGGTACTAGGCGTACAGGAATGGGGGGCAGGCAGCATGGCCAAGGAGGGCACACAGGGCTTTACAGGTTCTAGGCAAGAGCCTGACATTTCAGTCATTCTCCCAGGCATCTGGAAACCCTATTCAACTGTTAATCACTTCAATTTTTTTGCAGTGCTAGGGATGAATCCCAGGAACTCATATATGCAATATGAGCACTCTTCCACTGAGTTACCAATTTTTTTTTGGATTGTTTTTTCACTTTCTCGACTACTCTATTCCTATCTCTGAGCTTGAAGGTTGGTCCTACTATTGGGCAACCATGAAGTACTGAGCAACTGAACACAGGTCTTTTGCATGTAAAGCATGCACTCAGCCCTTTGGGCTGTCTCTCCCACCCCAGGCGCCATCTTAAATTAAGAGTGTATTGCCAAACTTTCTGACTCCTTCCTCTTTGTAAACAAAATCTCATTTCGTGGGTCTACCCACTCAGGAAATCTTTTCTGCCTCAGGATTAGCCTCTTTCCTTGCCAGTTATCCACAAGGAGGACCTGGTCCTTGAGATGGCATTGCAATACATAGGTTGAGAGGCACATGTAAATATTACAGTTTGGACATTAGTTCTGTACACACAAGGACACCACACTCTAATCTTTGCTTTTGTTCCAAATTTGAGAAGTGGATTATTAGACATCTATTAAAATAATTATAAATGATGATAAACGATTTATCAAATATCAATTATATTAATAATTGAATTATTTTAATTAGTTATAACAAAATATACTGGCGCCCGCGAGAAAATCGATGAATAACAGGATGTCAAGTGATCAAGTGATAACAAAATATAACAATAATAACTTAAAATGAAAAGCCTTAAGTAGTATACAAATATGTGACAGAACTCCATGGTGAGTCGTATAGAAAGAAAAGAATTTTCAAATTAATATTGACTGAAAATTTACTCTGAGCAATCATTATCACATATTATAGAAGAAACAAAGCGGCACACATTCTCTGATCTCAAATTACTTCCACACTAATGGCAGGAAAAATAATCCCCTAATGAGTAGGTTGCTTGTAACTGCTGAAGTCAGATTTGCCCAATGCTACCTGGTCCCCCAAACACTAGTAGGAACAATTTCCAAGCTCAGAGACAGAAATTGCCCCATCACCAAAGTGTGGTCCCAAAGTAGAAAGTTTCATATAAAAATAACTATAGTAAAAAAACATTAAAAATAGCTATAGTCTTTACCCTGAATATAGTTTTTTTTTTTAACCTATAGTCAGGGTAGAAAACTGTCCAGGAGTTTAAAAAAGTGAATCACTAGTGACGAAAACGAGGCATGAACATGCACTAGTTTACTTTTTTGGACATGTTGGTTCAGGTTAAAAATTCTCAATCTCCTTTAAAAATTGAAGTTGCTCAGTTGTAGTGAGACACTCCTACTGAGACAGCCCCGGAGGGTAGAGACATTAATTAGAACCAATTGTAGGAGATCCAAATCTAACACAGATCTCCACTTTAAAAGCCAGGGAGAGGAGGGGTGTAGTAAACAGTCTCAAATTTCCAGAGGCATACATACTACTCGGAAAGATCAAAAAGGACAGGCCCCTATGAAGGAAAATAGCTTCAGATGGTTAAGTAAAGTGTTGAACAGAAATGGGTTGGTAACTATAAGAAATAGATACATCTGGCAGCATGTCCGTGTGGCTAATCCCAGGAACCTCGACATCAGAAAGACCCCCAATATGGATTTTTGTTCCCTTGAAGAAAATGATCAGATTTGTTTTAGTATCGGTTTTCTCATCTGTACAATGGGAGAAATAAAAACAGCAAAAAATACTTATTAAATTCTTAATAAGTAGAGGAATATAAAATGTTGGAGACACTGTGATCTTTCAGCAAATAGTTCATGTTTCGATTATTTAGTGATTTGAGGAGCTGTGCCCTAGAACTTAGGAAAAGCTAGGGAAAAGTACTCACCAGTGCCTCTCGTGGAGGGAGGGAGCTCCCAAGCAGTGCTCAGGGGGCCCAGGGGCCACCCCTTGCAGGTTGAGTCTGTGCTTGAGCTCTGCATTGCTGGGTACCACAAGGCCATACCAACCTGAAGTCAGGGGTCTCCTGGGCTACCACTGCAGTGCTGGGTGTGGTTTATGGTTCTGGAGTTCAAATTCCAGAGCATTCCGGCACGAGCTCCTGATACTGAGCTCTCTCTACAGCTCGACTACTGCCAGAGCCCCCCAGAGTTATTTGGCCCATTATCACCTTTTCAGTAAAAATATCATTCAGCGCCCTACTCCCCACCTCACCCCCAATTACCTTCCCCAAGTTAGCATGTTAGCCAACAGAAAGAATCTGCAGTTGTGCCCAAGTTAACTATTTTCCCCCCCTTCACTCTTTCCCGGGCCTCCAGCCTATCCCCTCACTTTGGGAGAGTGTACTCAAATCCCCAGAAAACATTTGCGCAGAGGGTAGTTGCTCACACATGGTACGTGATTATCAAATGTTTCGCTGACACTCAGGTTTGGTTTTGTCTTTTTAAATGTAGGCTGTGCAGAGGTTAAGGGACAGGCCCCAGTTCCATCCCCAGCTCCGCATGGTCCCCCCAGCATCACCGGGTGCAGGACTGGAGAGCACCCAAACTCTGCCTGGAGAGCACCCAAACTCTGCCTGGAGTGTCCCTGGGGCCCGTGCACTGTTTGGTTTCCCTGATATCCCCAGGACTAAAACAACATAACTTTGTTGGCGATTCACGTTGGTACACGAAAGGGGGACCCCAAAAAGTGCCGAGAGAGAACCACGCCTACAGCTAGAAAACAGTGCATAACTATATGAACCTAGAAGTCAGTCTAATTCTACCCAAAACATGAAAAGTTTGGGGACTGGAGTGATAGTACCTCTGGTAGGGCACTTGCTTTGCATGCGGTCAATCCGGGTTTGATTCCTGGCACTGATTATGGTCCCTGGAACCCACCAGGAGTGAGCCCTGAGCACAGCACCAGGAGTAACCTCTGAGTATCAACCAGTGTGGCCCTCAAACAAAGTAAATCAAGTTTTCCCCCTCATGCTTTAATGAGTTTTCTGTGGGAGAGAAACTACAGATTTACCAGGTAGGGTGCTTGTCTTTCAGGCGCTGACCCAGATTCAAGTCCGTCTAGTCCTCCAAGCACCTGGAGGAGTGTCCCTGAGCACACTAGGTGTAGCCCCAAACACACAAAATAAAAATAATTATACGAAAAAATTATAAATATGAATTTTCTAGAAATGTAACTATTGTAAAACTGGGGGTGAGTAGTTTTACTTCAATTTACCAATGGCAGTTCACCATTTAGGAAAATTATGTCACTTATGTAATATTACTTCTATGACAAACCACATCTATGTATTATTACTTTTGTAGCAGGTCATTCAGATTTAAGCTACATATATTCCTTTAAGTGAAACTGCATTTTCTCATTACTTTTTCTAACTTTTTCAAGAGAAGTAAAGCGTGTAACAATTCTTGTGTATATTTGACCATGAATATCATTTTCTCTCACACCCTCCCATGAAATTAGTATTCTGCAGCGCAGATGTTGGGACATACTAATTCGAGGATGATGTACACTTTAATTTTTCCAGACCAAACTAATCAACTTAATTAAATATACGTACAAAATTGACAACCATAATACTTCACAGAGGACAGAGAGCTGTTAACAGTTCAGTTGTAAGCAGCCCTCCTAGGTAGACTATTGGAACTAAAATACCACTCCAAAAGCACAATGGAGTCGTCACTGGTTGCTCTGAATAGGGAAAGTGTGGAGTGAGAGTTGACACTTCCCAGTGAGCAGGTTGTTGAACAATCTTTCACAAGCTGACCTTGACTTTCAGAGAGTGAAACAGAAAAGGCAGAAATACCCATGCACAGAGTCATAGTCTGCCACAGGAACTGTTGCCTGTGGAAGGATGACATGTTGATGGTGACACTGCAAAGGTAGGTCGTCTCGTGCCCTGGCGTCTTGTTTTTGGGAGTCTGGATGCATCAGGTCTCTGGGATGAAAGGAGTCAAGGCGATGCTGAAGGTAGACTGGGAGAAGAGGGTATAAAAGTGAATGCTATTTCTCTAGCACAAGGTTTTTGTGTCACGGTGGATAATCTGTGTCAACATCCAGGACTCTCTCCCTGAGAGTAGAGAAGACCAAGAGGAAGTCTGTCAAAGCCAGAAAGGAACGGTTCTTTCTCTCAGCCCACCCAGAGCCATAGCCTTTCCCCTCCAAATGGATTGAAGTTTTGTGTACCACATGTAGTTTTAGGGGAAAAAAGACAAATTCTTTCTTTTCATAAACCTTGATTTAAAAAATGTCTCAGACTACATGGTTATAACATATGCGAACTTTTCTGGGCATCCCCAGAACTTGCAGCCTTCTTATGTCTGATCTTTTTGGAATCTCTGTTCTCTGTGGAATTAAAGTCCATCCTTGCCAGGATCTGCTTTCCTTATTTTCCCTCTGGGTGAACTCCATCCATTCTTCTCAAAGGTCTTTTCAGGCTGGAGTTCAGGCTTTGGATAAAGATACAGCACACAGATGTGTGTCTCTTCTCTGTGGCTCCTCCTCTCCTTGCTTATCTCTTTCTGAGGCATAGGGCCACAGCTGCCAGATCCACGTGCTGATCTCCGAACATAGTGGATTGTGGGCTTTGCTAGGTCCTGGGGTGTTCTTCATGCTATTTCTTCTTGCCAAATAACTAAATTTCCGATAGCCTACTCTGATCGGCTTTCCTGGAGCTAGCCTACATCATCCATCCTGCTTTTTATTTTTCCCTGCCTTCTTTCCTTTATAAGTGCAGATCCTAGCAAAGCCCAGAAAGCTTCTTTGCCAGGTTCATTGGCAGGTGCAGTTGAATTTCTTGAAGTCATCCAAGATGATATTTGAAGGTCTTTCTCAAAATGCTACAAAAACAATGTATATTTCATTTAGTTTATTTTATATATTGGAACATTACCCAGAAATGTTCAGGGGCTACTCCTATGTATGTGCTCAAAATCTCTCTCTGGTGCTTGGGAAACCATGCCTATAAAGGCAGGGATAGAATCTGGGACTCCTGCAAACAAAGCACGTGCTTAATCCATTGAGTGATCTCTCCAACCCAAGATGATGGGCAATTTAGTGTAGCACTTTAGAAAAGTTTCTATTCTCAAAGGACAGAATCTCCAGGGTTAATTTTTAGATATATACATAATAATCAGGAGCCAGAGCTATAGTCCAGAAGGTAGGGTGTTTGCTTGTATGTGGCCAACCTGGGCTCGATCCCAGGCATCCCATATGGTCCCTTGAGCACTGCCAGGAGTAATTCCTGAGTGCAGAACCAAGAGGTAAACCCTGAGAAGTGCCGGTGTGACCCAAATAAGCAAAAATATAATACATACATACATACATACATACATACATACATACATACATATATACATAATCAAAGAGTACATTTTGCTTTGTTTTTGGTGTATATAGTGATACTCTTAAATTACATTACGTATTAGTATACTAACTTGAACATTTAGATGGGCAGAAAGAAACTAGGAACTGGAAAAGTTTGCAAAAGGACAAATTAAATGTGTGATGACAATAAGTTGTTTAAGTTGTTCATTAAAGAGTGAAATCTCTTCACCTCAAATACTTGTTCTAGTTCATAACTTTAATTGCAAATAAATAGTTTTGGTTGGCCTATTCAGTTTTTATAGTAAATCTGTAGGGGCTGGAGCAATAGCACAGTGGGTAGAAAGTTTGCCTTGCACATAGCCGACTGGGTTTGATCCCGGCATCCCATATGGTCCCCCGAGCTCCGCTAGGAGCAATTCATGAGCGAAGAGCCAGCAGTAACCCTGAGCATGGCCAGGTGTGACCCAAAAAGAAAAAAAAATGAAGTAAATTTATAAACTACTGTAAGTTAAAAAACTAGGGATCAGAGAAATAACTCAAAGAATGAGTCCAGGCTTTGCAGCCAGAGCTCCTGGTTGGGTCCCTGACACTGCATGGTGCCCTAGGCACAGAACCAGGAGTAGCATCTGGAGCACCACTGAGTGTGGCCTCAAAACAAACAATGAAGAAAATCATTTTACATAAGGAGAATAATGTAACTACAAAAAATATGGAAAATATCATAAAATAATAAATTAGATAATTTTAAATATTAGAAAAATTGTGATTTATTTTGATAATTTTCTAGAGAGCTGTTTGTGGAAACTGGCCCATCAAAACAGACACAAAAACTAAGTAAGTAAAGTATGATTTTGCGAATAGCACAGGAAGACAATTATTCCTGTAGCAGAAAAGAGCATAATTTCTTTAATGAGTAATTTAAAGGTCAGATGGTTGAAGTTCACTGAATTTGTTTTGTGTAGGTGTATCAACAGTTGGTATTAGTTAAAAAACAATGTTTGACATTTGCAAAATTATTTTAGATTTTATTAATTTCAAAATGTAAATTATTTATGAGTAGAATATCTGTTGTAAAATTTTAGCATCTAGTTTATTTGTTCTACTATACAGTAAGAGATCCAGACCCATCCTCTTCAGACCCACAGCTGCGCTGCTCAGCCGGCCCATGTAGAAGCAACCCATGGAGCTGACCTCCAGGTAAAGGGGCTCGGCCAGCCCTGGCTAAGTCCAACATTGCTCCAAGGGTTTGCTCTCATGAACGGGGAGAGACCACGCTGGCGGACTCCGGAGTGGGAGTTTTGGGCCCTGCCCTTTCCTCCACCTCCATGCCAATTGCCCCGGAAGAGAGACCCACCCACGCCAGACCCACAGCTCCCTTGGCACATTCTTAGAGAATTCTTAGAGAATGCTGATTTTAGGATAAGGTCCTTCCCAACATCTTTCACATTTATACATTGTATACAGTTCTAGACAGGTTCTAACTGATACCAGTAAGCCTAGCAAGAAGCCAGAACAAACCACACATCATGCAGTCAGTCATTCTCAACATCCAGACTCCATAGTTCCTCAGCGCTCCATCCAAGAGAAAACCTGATCTTACCCCTTTAAGTTTCATCAGTAAATGCTCGAGATGAGAGCCTTCTACTGAGAGTATACCACCTACACAGCAAAGCCTGGCAAGCTACTCATGTTTTATTTACTTGTTTTGCCAAAAACTAGTAACAATTATGGACCTCAGTTCCATGACCTGAAGAATGGTTTCGGGCTCCTCCTGTCCCTGAAGCAAGCAGATGCCTTTGGGTTACACTAGCTTGTGACAGAACTAGTGGAGATGTTACTAGTGCCCACTCAAGCAAATCGATGAACAATGGGAAGACAGTGATAGACAGTGATACTATATAGTGTGCTGAGCCACAGATCTCTACACAATATGGAATTTGGAACGTATCTTAATATATCAAGTATAACTCAATCATGAAGATAAATCTGCCATCAGAATATAGATAACAAAACTGATGGTGGATTATAAAACAAGTGCATACGAGAAGAAAACAATACTGAAGTCTACATTTAACAAAAAACTAAGTACATATAGACAAAAAGTCATTGGGCTAAATTTCTAGGAACGGGGGTAAGGGTCCAAATGTAGCACAATTTATTGTGGGTTATCCAAATCCATGCGTGATGGGAGGCAATATAACATATAGAACATACACATGATGTATTCTAGCAAGAAGTTTAATTGGAATCTATTAAATCTCTGAATACAACATTCAGTATACAGAATACATAGAAGATAATGACAAAGTGCTAACACAGGAAGCAATCAGTCAAGTTATAAAAGGATGACATTTTCCAGAACAATTTTCAGTTGTTGATCGTTTCATCAGCAATTCAGAGTCATAAAGAAGTAACTATGTCAATCAAGAGAGACCTATCCATATCACCTGCATACAATGTGTGACTCTTGAGTTGTGGCCTAGATTGGTCAAGACAGCTCTTAAAAAATGTTGTGTCACTAAGGAGTTTTAAAAACTATGTTGTATGTGTTAGATAAGAGAAATATTTACTGTGGGCCACAGGCACAGTTCAATGGGCTGAGATTATATGCTGCACATGGGAGACCTGGGTTTGATCCTGTTACTGGATGATCCTCTAAGCACTGCTGGGGAGAGATCCCTGAGCTCAGAGCTGAGATTAACCTCAGGTACTGTTGCGTGTGGTCCAAATACTAAAAAAAAAAAAGGAAAGAAAAGAAACTTCCATTAAAATAGGCAGATTAACTGATAAAAGAATGTTATAAAAGATGTGGAATAAATTCATTTATATATGTACATACATATGCATACACAGATATAGAGTGAATGGATATTCACCTTTAAGATATTAATATAGTGGAGGTAACTAAAATACTTTTATTTATTTATGTTTAAATTTTATCATACCACCGTGAAATAGATCATTACAAAGCTGTTCATGTTTGGGTTTCAGTCATACAGTATTCTAGCACCCATCCCTTCACCAGTGTACATTTCCTACCACCAGTATCCCAGATTCCCTTCCCCTCTATGGCAGGCACTCTTCTTTCTTCTCCTTCTCCTTCTCCTTCTCCTTCTCCTTCTTCTCTTTCTCCTCTCCTCCTCCTCCACCTTCCCTTCTTCCTCCTTCTCCTTCTCCTCCTCCTCCCTCCTCTTCCCACTTCCTCCTTTCCCCTCCTTCCTCTACTCCTCCTCCTTTCTCTTTCCTTCTTCTCTTTCCTTCTTTCTTTTTTTCTCCTCCTCCTCCTCCTTCTCTTTCACGTTGTGGCTTGCAATACATACACTTAGGGGTTATCATGTATATGCCTTTGTCTATGTTCAATGCTCCGTTCTAGTCTGGCGTTATCATTTCCAACAATTATTAGCACACTGGTCCCTTCTCTGTCTTACCTAACATCTGGCTCCACACACTTGTGGTAGATGCCAACCACTGACAAGTCCTCCTGGTCTATGTTTTGCCTGGCCATGGATATTAGTCTCATCCTATTTGGAAAGGTAATCTTTTGCTTGCTTTTATTTTCTAAATACAAAGTGATCTATAAAAACCTATTAAAAACAAGAGAATACAGAATCATCAAGAAAATGACAGTTTTCCTATGACCGACTAGGCTTTAAGTGAGGAAAGAAGTATGACAGAAGCCAAATTTTGCCGAGTCTGTAATGGGACTGATTACAGACTCTGTATTCTATAAATGAATGTTGAACTTCTAGTCTCCTGTAAGCTGTTTCAACCTGGCCCACTCCTATCCCCCTTTCTATCAGTCAAGTGTGTCTGAACGTCTTTAACCAATTAGGAGTAAACTCTTGTCTCTTATAGAGACACAGAGGAAAGAACTTTAGTTTTTAGCACTGAGATATAGCAAATCTCATGATTTAGAGTCTGATATTCACTAGAGCAGTTTATTGATAGGTTCAGTTGCTGATTATAAAGTACAACTCTTCATTTCTTCCATATGAAATGAATGTGTATAGTCTAACATGATACCTGAATAACTGGGTAGAATTTATTTTGTGCCTTCCAGTGAGGATGTGGCTTGCCATTCTACATGATTTACCTGGAGCTGCCTAGGAACCATCCTTTTGTTGCTGCAGCTTCTCACATGTGAATTGGGTGCCAGTGGACCAACCTTCTCTATTGCTGTCAGAAGGAATACCTCACTTCATCCTCAATCTAAACTTTCTAAAGTTGTTTTAGTGTTGTGTCTTCAGGTGTGAGACAGACATGGGGCATAGCTGCTACTGGCTCTCCCTGTGCCCAGCCTCTCATGAGGTGCCAGGAGGGATGGCAGGTTCTAGCCCTCGCCCGCCACCCCAGTAGAGCCTCACAACAAGCCAGACAACCCCCTCACTCCATGAGGGCCTCCATTTTCCACATCTGGACTTCCCCCTCGTCAGAACTCCACCCAGCAGACCAGCCTATTACATCCCGGTTCATCAAGATCCACCCTGCAGCAGTCTTTTTTAATCTGGCCCAGGTATGCTGATCCAGAGACAGACATGGGGCAGAGCTACTACTGGCTCTCCCTGTGCCCAGCCGCTCATGAGGCGCCCAGGAGGGATGGCAGGTTCTAGGCCTGGCCTGCCACCCCAGTAGAGCCTCACAACAAGCCAGATGACCCCCTACTCCATGAGGGCCTCCATTTTCCACATCCAGACTTCCCCCTCATCAGAACTCCACCCAGCAGACCAGCCTATCACAGCCCGGCTCATCGAGATCCACCCTGCAGCAGTCTTTTTAATCTGGCCTAGACTTCCCCCTCATCAGAACTCCACCCAGCAGACCAGCCTATCACAGCCCAGCTCATCAATAAATGCTGGATTTTGAGATGATTACAAAGTATGCTAGCTGCACAGCAGAGCCTGGCAAGCTACCCGTATCATATTTGATATGCCAGATACCAGTAATAATTAAAGACCTCATTCCCATGACCTGATGGAATGGTTTGAGGCTCTTTATGTTCCTGGAGCAAGCAGGTGCCCTTGGGCTCTACTTGCATGAGACAGGTCATATGGAGATGTTACTGGTGCTCGCTCGAGCAAATCGATGATGAACGGGAAGACAGTGATACAGTGATACAGTGATCCTCAATCTATAATGAGTCCCACACATTCAAGACAATTAAAGATTTATTTTAGCTAATAAAGGTTGACAAGAAAAAAAATCCCATTAAAAAGATTCTTGGTTTCTGAAAGAAATATAAAAATGTTTCAAATAGTAAATTTAGAGCAGTTGAAATAAAAAATTCCTGAAAATAATTTAGAAAAAAATGAAAAAAAATTTTAAATAATTGTGGAAATGTATGGTGTATGTTTGCTTTTAAAATAATATGCTTAGGGGCCGGAGTGATAGCCCAGTGGGTAGGGCGTTTGCCTTGTATGTGGCAGACCTGTGCTGGCCTGGGTTCGATCCCCGGCATCCCATATGGTCCCCCGACCACTGCCAGGAGTAATTCCTGAGTGCAGAGCCAGGAGAACCCCCTGAGCATTGCTGGGTATGACCCAAAAAAAGCAAAAAAAAAAATATATGCTTAATAGTGACATCTTGGTAAAATGTTTAATATATCATTTCTTTGGTTTTTAATGTGCTACTTCTATTTTCTATTGAAAGTGTAATAATATTTATTTGATATTGGAAATCACACCTGGAAGTGTCCAGGAGTTATTCCTAACTCAGAGCTCAGGGACTGCTTCTGACGGTGCATGGGGGTGGGGGGCCTTGAGGTGCTGGGGATGAAGCTAGACCTACTGCACAGAAAGCATTTCAGCCCCTAGAGCTATCTCTGTGATTCTGATACTTAAATTTAAAAACATACAATAAAAATAAATTCAAAAGTTGAGTTGTCTATATTCTTTCAGAAATTTTGAGTTTGTGAAAATATCTGAAAAACTACCCCTACAGCAACTGATTGCAGTTTTATTAACACTAACCCCTATAGTAACTGATTACAGTTTTATTCACACTATATATGCCTTATTAAGTTCAAGTTCGTGTAATCTTTCAGCAATATCAATTTCTATATCACATTGGGGGCTGGAGTGATAGTACAGTGGATAGGGTATTTGCCTTGCACTCAGCCGACCCAGGTTTGGTCCCCAGAATCCTATATGGTCCCCTGTGCATAGGAAGGAGTAATTCCTGAGTGCAGAGCCAGGAGTAACCCCTGAGCATCGCCGGGTGTGACCCCAAAAAGAAAAAAGAATTCTATTTAACATGCCTGTTACAAAGAATTGCAAGTTGCCCTGAAAAACAAGATGGTCAGGAAAAAAAAACTATCCTTCCTTAGGACATATAACATAGGAACACAGTGACATTTGGTATTTTGGTAAAGCAGTTATATTGGTCAAGCCACACATCAGCTTCTAATCTTCTACCCACTCACCCAAAGAGCTGATCAGGTGCAAATATTTACCTAAATGTTCAGACACTAGTAGGTCCTGGACTTAAAAAGCAAAGAAGGCGGGGGGGGGGGGAGCAGGGTAGGTGTAGATTAATTCTGGGAAAGTGATCAAAGTATGCATCAGAAATTTAGTCATTCAGCAATAAGAAAGAGCATGAAGAACCAGAGAGCTTCGTTACCAGGTTCATTGGCAGGTGCAGATGAGTTTCATGAAGTCATCCAAGATAATAATTGACCAAATACACTGATATTTGGCCCAGATGACATTTGACCAAATACGCTACTGTCATTTGACTGAATACAGTACTGCTTGGTTCCTAAACATGGTTGATAAAGGGAGAAAGATAAAAATGGTGATGGTGGTGGCAATGAGGTTGTGATGTTGATATTGAAGGATTGAAAAATACTGATGAAGGAGGTGAGGTTGAAGATAAATGGAATGAAGGAGGAGGATGAAAGAGTTGACTTACAGATGGCAACCTTGTAAGAATTTTCCAGACTCTGGGAGCAAGTTGCTGTCCTTTTCCCACTTCTTTTGCTCAGTCACCAGGATACTGATGTCTGTTTAACTTCCTCTCTGTCATAGTTCTTAACCTTAACCTAATTGCGGAGGTGGTGCTTTGTGCAGAATACACTGGTGAAAGAACCTCTACCCTTTCTGCTCTAAATTAGTTTTTGTCCCTTCCTGTCTCAACAAAAACCATGAAATTAAAACCATTATGCTCTGTGTGAAAAGTGAAAACCTTTGATCCCCTAGCTCTGCCTGAAAGCTGGAAGGTGCTAGGCTACTGTGTTATATTACATAGACTTCAAACTTGCTTCTCCTTTCTCTGTGCCTTGATCTCAGAGATTGCATTGTGTCTCTGTGTAAATATAGCTAACATTTACCAACAGGTATCTGTCTACTTTTTGGTTTAGAAAAAGGACCAGAGAGACAGCTCAACGGCCTGAACCCATGCTTTGCAAGCAGGAGCTCATTTGAACCCAGTAACTCCTGGTTTCCCCAAGTACTGCTTGTTTTACTCCTCTAGGACAGAATCAGAAGTAACTGCAGAGCACTACCAGGTGAGGCCCAACAAAACAAGCAAAACACCTCCAAATATTAAAGTATGGGATTATAGAAGATTAGAAAAGGGTGGATTTGAGATGACTGGACAGGTTCAGCGAGAAGTTGGCTTCACTTCTGTGGCATTTATTGTGATATTGTGATATTTAACATACCTTCACTATGTTGGCATGCTTTATTTTGATATTTAACAAAAATTCTTGCAGCTTAAGATGATATTTCAAAATATAAAGATCCCTTAATGATGACTGAGCCTTGCCCTGGATGAAAAATTTATATTCTCTATCGTGACTCAGTTCTTTGTTAGTTTTAAATTTTATTTTTATTTTACTAGAAGGAAGATGCTAAAGTTTTAAACATTAAATGTGTACATATTAAAATATAAAAATTAAATGTAGTTTTTAAAAAAATAAAACTAAGAGCATATTTAAAAAAATAAAACTTAGAAAAAACACCTAAATGCCCTCTACCCTACATATACATGTCATTATAGCTGATACTGAGGACACTCATTGCATGAAGGAAAATTTAAGAGGTATATTTTTGATCACTTGTTTTATTAAATAGCATAGTAATAAGACATAAGAATTTATAGTACTTTTGTTATTCACTCTTTCTCATAGCATTTTCACTCTTTGAACTTTAAGGTTTTGAGGGCTTAGCTTCTTAAATTGTGAGTTGTAACCCTGTAACTGAAAGTTGGGGTCAAAATTTGGTAACAGTAAAAGGTTTCTGAGCAAAGACAAAAGTTAATTAAGGAAAAAACAACGACACCAAGCTTGTGTGGGAGAGATAGAATGTGCTCTGGTTTTACACATGGCTGACCAAGGTTGCATCCTTGGCAGCATATATGGTCCCCTGAGTACCGCCAGGAGTAATCCCTGAGCACCAAGGCACAGCTGGGTATGGGCCAAAAACACACGAAAAGAACAAAAGGAGGGGAAGAAAAGAAAGAAAGAAAGAAAGAAAGAAAGAAGGAAGGAAGGAAGGAAGGAAGGAAGGAAGGAGAGAGAGAGAAGAGAGAGAGAGAGAGAAGGAAGGAAGGAAGGAAGGAAGGAAGGAAGGAAGGAAAGGAAGGAAGGAAGGAAGGAAGGAAGAAAGAAAGAAAGAAAGAAAGAAAGAAAGAAAGAAAGAAAGAAAGAAAGAAAGAAAGAAAGAAAGAAGGAAAGAAGGAAAGAAAGAAAAGAAAGAAAGAAAGAAAGAAAGAAAGAAAGAAAGAGAAAGAAAGAGAGGAAGGGAGGATGTTAGGGAGGGAGGCAGAAAAAAGTGAGAGGAAGTAAGAAAGAAAGGAAAGAAAGAGTAAGAAAGAAGAGAAGGGGGAGAGAGAGAGGTGTCTCCAGAGAAAAAAGTTCAAGAAGTCTTTGTTAGCCTGTTTCATTCTTTAGTTATTGATAGACAGAGAAGCTAAGGAAAAAAAAATCTTGGCAAGTTGCCAAAGGTACCAAAAAACTAATGATACAATTAAAAGCAGAACACATCATTCCTACCTCCCAAACCAGTACAACAGGTCTGTGCGTTTCCACAATTTTCCAAGCTTTTGTTCCTTGGGGATTGTTTGTGAGTAGATTTCTTACATTAAACATATGCTTTAAGTATTTACTATTGTGTTTATGTCTTATGTTAGTGAGTTTTTGTTTGTTTTATATTATATGATTTTTTAAAAAAAGCTTACAATAAAATTTTGAGGAAGAAAGCACAGTAGTTATTCTTTGACGGTATCTTTGGAAAATCCACAATACTAATACGGCACAAGACTGTACCAAATTATCAATTTAGTTAAAGAACATTGAGTTTCTACTATTGTTAGACTTAACACTTACTGTTTCACTTGTTTTCATGCTAGCTCTGTATGTACATATTGTACTTATATTTCAGATGAGTCTCAGCAATTTTCTTGTGTTAATATAGTATATGGCAGAGCCTGGCTTTGTACCCAGATGTGTCTTACACCAAAAGCTGTAAGATTTCTTCTACACCACATTAGCAAGTCAGAGTCCCTTATACTCAAACTGTGAATGTTCAGATGTGGAGGAAGACATATCTGGTTGGAGGTGGGAGGCACTGAGTAAGACTTTAGTACATTTTGGTGAGGATGCAGCTCAGTGATATAATACATGCTTTACTTGGATAATGCCCTATTTCCCCTCTCTGATAACATCCCCACCCCAAACCCCCCAAATGTGCTCTTTTTGATTATGTGGAAATGGAAGTTTGAAAGGTTGGACAGTAGAAATCAAGGACAATGTAATACAGATACAAACTGGGCATATGTAGAGACAGGTTTGAATAGAACATTGGGGAGTGAAGGAGCAATAGACTAAGTTTAGAAATGTGTATGAACCCAGATTCTAGGATTCTGAACAAAAGGCAGTTGGGGGGCCTTTGTTAATGACTATTTGCTTAGCAATGTTGGGATAAATATAAAACATACAATCCTTCAGTAGGAAGCTTGCCACTGGGTAGTGACATGGATGGGATAGGGAGGGAACACAGGTGAAGGGAAATGCTCACTCTGGAGATGGAGGGGGTGCTGAAATATGGTGAAGTATTATGCATGAAACCCTATCACTAATACTATTGAAACCACAGTGCCCACAGAGAAAAAAACCAGGCTGTCTGCTCTACAGGCAGGCTGGTGGGTGGGAGGATAACTGGGGACATTAGTGGAGGGAAGTTGATACTGTTGAAGGGATTGGTGTGGAAACCTGTATGCCTTCTAATAAAGGTGGCTCAATAAAAACAAAACAACACAGAAAAACATACAATACTAAAGTGTCAATAATGTGAGGGTTAGGGAGAGTTCTAAAAAGTTTTATGGACCATGCCCTAGAGTATTCAGTGGTACAGGACTCCCAGAAGTGCTGGAGAGGTGGCTGGATATGCGGTGCTAATGTTGATTGAACTAGGGTCTCACATGCAAGGCTCTACCACAGAGCCACATCCCAGCACTTTCAAACAAAAGTTGGCATTTGGTTGTTGCTGTGAGCAGGTCTCTCTCTCTCTCTCTCTCTCTCTCTCTCTCTCTCTCTTCGCTTTATCTCTCTCTCACACAGTTGTGTTTTCTGGGGGATACACGCTTCAATCATGATGCCTGCACATGTGCTTTTTAGGGGTTGCACTCTCTAGTTGTGGTTCTCAAGTGCATCATGGCTGAGCTACTCACACATATTCGAAGGTCACATACTTCACTTGTACTACTCATACACAGATAAATATGTGCCAAAGATTGCACATTTTTGGTGCTGAGGTCCCAGATCAGTCACAGGGACCCTGTCAGCGTATGAGGGCAGCCCTGGGATGGATGGTTGTGATCCAGGGACTATGTGGTGTTGAGGGAATCAAATCTGGGCCTCCTGCATAAACAGCAGGAGGCCCAGATTATTCCTCAACTCCACATAGTGTTGAGGAATGCCAGCCCTTTAAGCTACCTCCATGCCAGCCCTTTAAGCTACCTCTCCAGCCTTACTTTCTAAGTTAATTGTTGTTATTTTTCCCTTTCCTTTCTTTCATAGTTATTGTGATAGGGTTTTTTAAACTTTATTTAAACACCATAATTTAAAAAGTTGTTTACAGTACAGTTGTTTCAAGTATTCAATATTCCAATACCAGTCCCACCATCAATGTGCTTTTATTGTGGTGGTTGTTACAATGATTAGAGGTTCCACACTTGGTTGAACCCTCATGACCTTGATCATGGTATGGGAGATAGCATACTCTCATAAAGGGGAGGACGACAGAGACAGCGCCTCCTCAATTGTATTTGGGGTTATGAGGTGATACGGCGACATGAGAATGGGGCTGGTCATCTCATGCACTGAATCACATTCCTTGCACCAAGTTTTCTACCCAGGGCCCCAAGTTGAAAAGCTGAATGAGGGACTAAATAAATAAGAGACTCCTACTACTTGACAACTGAGAGTTTAGTAGAGATAGTTTTATACACTAAAATAACACTCTACTGCGGTGAGGGAGGAGGCAGGAGAGAGAGAGAGAGATTACTGATTTCTAAAAATGGATCTTAAGTGTTTTAAGTGTCTTGATTTAATATAGATAAAATTATTGTGGACTTGTTTAGCTAGAATTCAGACTTTTAATCATGAAACTCAATACAGAGCCTTAAGTCTACTTCTTTGGACTTAACCACCATGTAATCAATGTTGAAGTGATGGCATGTATGTATTCTGCGCCCGGTCTCGGGCTGCCCTGGGGTTTATTTATAGTGGCACTGCATTGAACTGAAACAGTTCCTCAGATTTCCTTTCAGCTGGTTCTGCCCTGTCATCAATTTTTGACCAATGAAATATAAGCAAAAAAAAGGGGGGAGCGGAGTGGTGATCCTTCAAGGCAAGTGCTCAGCAGAGGTATTTTTTTCCCTGCCAGAAAAATAGAAGGGACAGTTGGAATCCTGACTATAACCAATGTCTCAGACAACCTATTTGGCACCTTGGGCAGAACTGGAAGTGTTCAAGTTAGTAGATAAATTAGAGAAACTTCTTGCACTGAGTAGATGCAATGTCATAAATATATAGACCCAGTCATTTCTTGGTCAGATAAACAAACTGACCAGTCAGGAGTCTGTGATGCTATAAAGGACTGCAGGGCAAAAAGGGAAGAAATGTTCTAAAGATAGCAAAGCCAAAGAGAAGGAAATGGGTCCCTGATGACCCATGGATGTGTCATATCAATTGTGAATCAAGTACTTCCAGACTTAGAAAACTAAAGTTTATTTGATTTAAACTCACTGTTATTCTGGTATCTTTCACTAGTAGCTAATTGCTAGTAAATTAAAATCACGTGGAATGATTTGAGCTGCTCTGTCATTAATTAACTAAGCAAATGTTCTCTGGGCATCAAGTATCAATCTGTGATGTACTAGGAATAAAAACAGTTTATAATCTGGGAAGTAAAAGCTAAATGTTTACTTACATAGGTAATTACAATACACTGTGACATGCTTGCTCAACGTGCATATTCTACCAAGACATCTGGCCCAAGAAGGGAGTGTTTAGACTGCGTGGTTTAACCTAGAGTGGGAAGCTTTTCTAGTTTATCTCCACAAATGGGATATACCTCTTTTTAAAGACAATTCAAACAAGAATCATAAATTGTTACTGAAATCTGATTCAGCAACTTCCAGATTTTAGCAGCTGTTAGCTTCTTTGCAAGAATGCTCAAGGGAAACAAGGCATTAACCTAGGTGCTTTGGTTGTTGAGGTCTACTCCAGTGAGTTTAGATGTCAACGATAATCGCATGTTTAATGTAACCAATCATGCAGTATAAGAGGTGAGTGCAGTCTACTAAAGTAGGGCTTTTAGAGACAGCTTCCCAGAGAAAGTGATGTGTGAGCCAAGTCTTGAAGGATGATTTCAAGAGGACAAAATAGTAAAGAGCATACCATGTTGAGAAAACAGCATGTGATATCTAAGAGAATCTAAGAGAGATTGAATTCTGGTCTGCTGCATGCAAGGCAAGCACCTTATCCACTATCTCTCTGGCCCAGAAGCATTGTGTGTGTATGTTTTTGAAAATTATATTTTATTTCTGTTATGAGAAATGACATAGAGTTTAAATTACAGAATATGAATAAGTTATGTGTAACAATGTGAGTAATGTAACAAAGTTAAGAGGAGGCTTTGTAAGGATGCATTAATACACCAGGTATGAAAAAAAATGGTGGTAAGAGGTGATTGGTTGGCTTCAGCATTAGCAATGAATTGGTAAAGAAGGAATAGATTGTGGAAATACTAGGACAAACTGGTAGGTCATGGTGAAGATGGGAAAGAAAAGCTAAGTATAAATTTGAGGATGCAGTATTGGATGACTATTCATGATTATTAAGATAGTGGCAAGCGGCATCACCTTTGTGTATGTGTGTGTGTGTGTGTGTGCGTGTGTGTGTGTGTGTATGTGTGCGCCTGGGGATTTTATTCAGATCCTCACTTGCAAGGCAAGTGTTCTGTCACAGATCCACAACCCAGACCCCACTGGGACACTATTTTATTGCTTTTGAGCCACATCCAGCTGTGCTTAGGGCTTACTCCTGGCAGGTGTAGGAGATCATCTGGGGTACTGCGGATCAAACCTGGGTTGGATGCATGCAAGACAAGGGCTTTACAGCTGTCTATCTCTCCAGCCCCACAGTGCATCATTTATTTTAATGAAAGGGTTACACAGGCCAGGAATAGATTTTTGAGGAAAGACAATGAGCCAAAGTTTAAACATACTGATGTTGAAATTCGATGTTGAAATATTTCCAGACAGAAATATCCAGAAAAAATGATAAATAAGTCTGAATGGGTGACAAGAATTCTGAATTAGAGTAGGTGGAGTTATAAAGATGATAGTGAAAACTTGGAGTCAGAGAAGCAGCACTGCAGGCAAGGCCTTGCACGTTGCTGAGCCAGGTTAGATCCCTGGCATCCCATATGGTCCCCTGAGCACTGAGAACAGTGATCCTAAGCAGAGTCAAGAGTACCCCCTGCCCCTACAATAAAAGACGAGAGTTAACATTCACAGCTTTGACTAAGATGCAGAATGTCTATCCTCCAACATGAAAACATGTGGAAGGCTCAAAGAAAAAAAGGATGGTATAGATTTCATGCCAACAAATATCTGTCTAAAATGATCATTTTAAAAAAAATTTACTTTTAGGTTAAATTTATATCTTTTAGTAAATGCCTGCTAAAAAATATTGCTGGGAGAAATTAAACAATATTGTACAATGAGAAAACTGAATTTGGAGATTAATTTTTGACATTGGCTTTGCCTTTTATTGCTTGGATGATGTTTAGTAAATTATTTTGCCTTAGATCCTTCATGTGGGAAATGAGGAAGGAGGATCACGTGACCTTCAGCATTTTGTAGAACATGACTCAACCAATAATGGTATTTCATATTTCAGTCATTTTAAAACTTAAGTTAACTTTCTTGGAAAGAGCTTTCACGCAGAAGTAAAATGAATTAGTAAGACGTTTGGGTTCAGAGGTCCAGCTTCAATGACTTCAGATGTGGAAGAGACTGTACCTGTTAACGGCAGCATGTGAAATGTGCAACTGGTTCCCATGGATGACTGAAACCTGAAATTGTTACGCCACTAGGACTTGCTTTCTATACCCCCAGCACAGGGACCCAGGGTCTCAAACATGTGAAGTAAGTGCTCTACTGCCGAGCTACATCTCCAGCTCTCTCTGTACTTTGCTTTTTATTTTGGGGCTGGGGAAGGAGGTATTAAGTGGTACTTATGGGTCCTAAGTACCATTTCCAGTGGTTCTCAGGCAACTAGCTTAGGTCCGTGGGGGGCCATTAGGGTCACACCCAGGGACGCTCAGGACATGGCCTGGTGCTGGGAATCAAACCAGGTTGAGCTGTGGACAGGAAGTTGCCTTTACCCCTGTACTATCTCTCTGGCTCCTCTACACTTTATCTCTGTGTGAAGGCTTCGAGATTTTCTTTTTTTTCTTTCATTTTTGGGTCATACCCAACAATGCTCAAGGGTTACTCCTGGCCCTTTTGCTCAGGAATTACTCCTGGTAGTGCTCAGGGGAACATATGGGATGCCAGGGATCGAACTGGGTTGGCTGTATGCAAGGCAAACACCCTACCAGCTGGACTATAGCTCCGGTCCCAAGATTTTCTTTTTTTTCCTTCCTCTTTTCTTGCTCATTACCACTATGGTAAAATAGCTCTTCTTCCCTGAAAGAATTCTGGGAAAAACTCTTCATGCTTTAGCTTGAGTCTTATATTGCACCCTACAGTCAAAGTTGGGGGAATGCTTCAAAACTGCACTCTATTAGATGGGGCCAGAGAGATAGCACAGCAGGTAGGATGTTTGCCTTGCAAGCGGCTGACTTGGGTTCGATGCCCGGCATCCCATATGGTACTAGGAGCACCACCAGGAGTAATTCCTGAGTGCAAAGCCCCTGAGCGTCACCGGTATGACCCAAAAAAGCAAAAGCAAAAACAAAAAAAATTGTACACCATTAGAATCATCTGTGTCTAGAAGTAGGAATGTCTTCCCTAAAAAGCAAAGCATTATTTTTTTTGAAGACAGAAAGTTACCAAGAAAGTATTCGGCTAGTCTATGAAACAGACAAAAGAAAAGCTTTTCTAGGGTCACCAGTTGGGCCGCCTCTTTGTACTCTGGCTGGATTTACAAGTATACATTGGAAGGGTTCTTGAAATGCAACATTAAAATAATGGATCCTATTGGTTGGGTAGCATGCTGGGTGTCGGGGGAAGCCACCGGGGTCCCCAACAGTGCCGGGAAGTGAGTTCCTTTCTACCTCCGAGCCGGCGGGGAATGGATGAAGACTCAGGAATCCTATGCAGTTTTAAAAGGCTTTACTTATCACAGGTTCAGGCATACAAATCAGTAATAGGAAAAACCCTGTGCTTAGGATTCCGGGCTAGAACCCCAGCCACGGGTAGGCCAAGATGGCAGCCACCACGTGTTAAGGCCCTGTAAAGAGGAGACAAAGACAAGACTCCCAAGAAGGGTGCAAGCCCAAAAGAGAGGGGGAGAGAGAGAGAGAGAGAGAGAGAGAGAGAGAGAGAGAGAGAGAGAGAGAGAGAGAGAGAGAGAGAGAGAGAGAGAGAGAGAGAGAGAGAGAGAGAGAGAGAGAGAGAGAGAGAGAGAGAGAGAGAGAGAGAGAGAGAGAGAGAGAGAGAGAAAGCAGGCTGGTTTTATACCCCTGCAACTCAGACCTCCCACTATTATGGGAAGCAGGAAGGGTCAAATGCCCTTAGGTAATTTCTCCCAGCACCTCACCTAGGCCCTATTATATGCTAATGTTTTGAACCAAGATCTGCCTGGAAATGCCTTACAGGGTAGAGAAGGGGGTTTCTGAGATGGCATGTCTCTGTACCAAAGACTAATACTAATGCCAGTTAAATATTTCTCCAAGCCTTCACAAGAGTCTTGTCTACTTGCGGTAGTTTTGTATTTTAGTTACCTTTGAGTTATCAGGGAGCCATGCTTGCTTGCTTGGAGGCAAACAGCATTTCTCTCTGGTCTAATTACTTAGAGATCCAACGTGGCCAGGCAAATATGCTGGTAAGATCTAGGTAGTCCCACGATGATTGTGGTAGCATGAGAGAATATTTATACCAGCCAGTACAGAATACATGGTCAGATAAACTGCCACATTTAAACTGCCCCCTTATCTACGAAGTGATTTGCAGGAGTTAATCCAGGGCAGATGCAGAGGCTTTTAGGCTTTTAGGTGTCCTGCAACAGCTGGGTGTTTCTAAGACCTTTGTAAATTGAAGCACGAGATATTTATTGAATGTGGTGGTGCCTACTCAGTACATTTCTGGAATATAGGCAAGGTTTATACTATAAGGGAATGGCGCTAGAAAGAGTGGTGCTGGTGCTGAAGGAGTTAGGGTACAGATTCTGAATATGTGGGGATTTATAGGCACTTGAGATAGGGAGTGTAAAAAGAGAAGGCAGGACACCAAGATGAACTTTACTTTTCCATTTTATCTAGGACTAATATATGACATGCTACCTTTCTAGTTTGATTTTGAACCACCCACAGCTGTGCTCAGAGCTTCTGGCTTTGTCCTCAGCGATCACTTTTGGTGATGTTCAGGGGGGCCATATGGGGTGTCAGAGAATATGACACCCCACATGTAGCACCTGATACATACTAGGTAAGTACCTTACTTCTGAACTGTCTTTCCAACCCATAAGGCATGTTACTGATGGTGGTGAAAAGTGTTTACTTTTGCTACGATAGCTGGGTGGGCCTTGGTGACATTCAAAGTTCTAGAGGAAATCAAGGGCAGGTTGACAGAATAAACTGATGGAACTAAAGAGGGGCAGAGGGGCCGGAGTGATAGCCCAGTGGGTAGGGTGTTTGCCTTGCACGTGGCCGGCCTGTGCTGGCCTGGCTTCGATCCCCGACATCCCATATGGTCCCCTGAGCACCGTCAGGAGTAATTCCTGAGTGCAGAGTCAGGAGAAACCCCTGAGCATTGCCGGGTGTGACCCAAAAAAGCAAATAAATAAATAAATAAATAAATAAATAAATAAAATAAAATAAAGAGGGCCAGAGACAATGAGTTAAGTCATTTTATTCTTGGACAAATATACTGCATGCTGGGAATAGAGTTCAATGGGCTCACAGCATTTTGTTGTTATTTTTTGTTAGATTTTTTGTGCCACACCTAGTGGTGCACAGGGCTTTACTCTAGTTCTGTGATCAGGGATCACTCCTGAAGGGGTTTGGGGGACCATAGGGGTTGCCACGGCTTGAACCTTGGTCAGCTATGGCAAGGGAAGCACCCCACTTGCTGTACTATCACTCTGACCCCATGTAGGTTTCATATACAGAAGCCCTGGATTTCATTCCTGGCTTTGACAGTTCCTTTGAATACTGCTGAATGTGACCCTTGAACACAGAGCTGGTAGTAGCACCGAAGCACCACCTGGTGTGGCATAAAAAGGAAGAAATACATATACACACATTCTTAGCTGATGGTACTTCCCATAAAGTTACAGGGGCCCAAAATAGGCCAAACTTGGTTCTGCATGGTCCCAAGCACTTCCAGGAGCAATCTCCAAGCACGGAAATGGGAGTAGCATCCAAATAATAAAACAATACTAACATTAAAAATATAGGGCAAGAAGGAATAAAATGAGTACAAGAGTTGGGGAGTAAGCTCAGAGGTACAGCATTTGTCTTGCACGTATAAGGGCCTGAGTTTGAGTCCTTCCTCTTAAAAAGAAAAAAAAAAAGAGCCTGAGTTTGAGTCCTTCCTCATAAAAGAAAAAAAAAAATCAGGGGCCTGAGCGATAGCACAGCAGATAGGGCGTTTGCCTTACACGCAGCTGACCCAGGTTCGATCCCATATGGTCCCCGGGAGCGCCACCAGGAATAATTCCTGAGCGAAAAACCAGAAGTAACACCTCAGTGTCCCTGGGTGTGACCCCAAAAGGAAAAAAAATAAAAAAAGATGAGCCCAAGATGGGAAGATGAAAAGGAATGCAGTTCAGCAAAAGAATGTCAATGGAATATAGTTTGGAAGTCCATCAGGAGATCTAGGAATTAAAATTTCAATATTATTTTCATTAATAGTTACTTGAAAATTGTTTTAATGAGGTAAAATTACACTAAATTTTATCTATACCTATAATTTAAATATGACAATTTTATCAGTTATATTGTTAGTAGTATAAAATATGCATTAAAGTTCATAACATTTAATTCTTTATTAGACAGTAATAAACATTCTTAAGTAAAAAGGTTTTAATCCTTGCTATTAAAGCAAATTTCTCAATAGTTTCAGAAAACAAAGGAACACAATTATAGGGATCTTATAGGTCCAGTTATCTTTGATACCAACAAAAAAAAAAAGCATGAGATCAGACGACTTACTCTTTTCAAATATTGCCAATTTGGAGAAATAAGTAGTGCTCACTAGACTACCGTGTTTTTTTTTTTAAATTGAAATGGAATGAACAAATGTTGTAATACAAATAAATCTAAGTGTTGCTTCAGAACAAACTGTACCTTTATGGTGCTGCTGTTAAATCAATTTGGTCAGAAAGCCAGAAGCTTTCAACTGAATAAATCACTTCTTCAAAGAGAGATTTTTCTACTGCTTTATTGTTTTTAATCTCAACTAGAGAATCACAGCCTCTGAAAAAAAAACAACAAAAATTTCTTAAATAGAGACAAAAGCTGGTTACTATTCTGGTGCAAACTTTGATCTACCTTAAAAATGCTTTGTTGGAATGTCTTACATTGTGAATCTTATGACGGAGGTGTTTTTGAAATGTTCATGAAGATTTAATTTTCAGCATTTGTACAGTGCCGAGAATTTTAAACTTGAATTAAATTTTATTTTAGGCACTGCCATTTACAATACTTAATGATGGGGTTTCATGCATACAAGTTCCAAGCTCACACCCTCCACGAGTGTCCCACTCCTTCAACTGGCCATGCACTGCTTCTCCCCCTATTCTCCCACCTCATCTCTGCTTACTTTGTAAGCTCAGTCTGTTGTCATTTATTTCCTGTTTTATTTTTTTTTTCTATCCCATATACAAGATCATTCTGTATTTGTCCCTCTCCTAACTTAACTCAGCGTACTTTATGGGTCTTTCTACATAGCACCAAATCACTTTGTACAATTTAGTCTTTTTTTACAGCCTATATTTTGATTTGAAAATTATTTAATCTTAACACCATTACAAATTAAAAACACTTTCTTGATGATAGTTATAATTTATAAAAGCATGGTTTTCCTTTTATTAGTCAATTCATTTGCTGTAAGGCAAACATTCCTGAGTAGAGATTATTTAAACTAAACCTGCATTCAACTAGCCATTTTATAATAGAAAAGGTTACTCAGACCCAGCATTCTTAAGTCTGAATGCCTTGTTTTCACTAATTAAAATTTAGCAGTCAACAATGAACTCCCCTACAAAACCTAATCTTCAGGACCAGCATATCCCACCACTCATCAGAGCTTTTTAAATATCTTCAAAGTCTCTGCCCTCTTCCCTCACACCAGTCATTACTGCTAGAATTGTTCAAGTAAAACAATGGTGCAGTGCCTTATCAACAACCCCCCCCCCATGCTGTAACTATTACTTTTGTGTTACCTTTCATACTTTCATTTCTGGCTTGTTCTGTGAGAATTTCCTGTATATGTATCTGCTTCCTCTACAATAATTGTGAGCTACTTGAGAATCAGGGCTATGTAGGCTTATCTTGGTGTCTCTGGAGCTAAATTCAGTATCAATAACAATCCACATAGGTGTCTGTTTATTGTATATAAATGAACATCTAGGTGTCTACAAAACTCTATAGTTATTTGAAGATGCTTAATTTTGTGTCCCTCGTCTGATTCGTATTGTTTAAGGATTTACTTTCCCATTTTCTTCAGCATTTAGTTGTATTTCTCCTTGGGGAGGAGTTGTTTGTATGCCAAAGAGAATTGCTGTGGCAAAACGCCATCAAGGCAGGTTTACTATTCTGGGCTCCTGAAGTGACTTGTTTTGCTTTGCTGCTTACGTAAAAGGACTAATTATTCATTATGTCAACCTTTACTGGTTGACAACTGATGGTTGGAACTGAGTGAGACTTCTTCCAGGATGAAGGCCATTACTGGCTAGGAAGTTTCTAGTGAGGAAAAGGAAACTTAACAAAGTACCCTGCAGGGGTTGTAAGATCAGAGGGGCTCCCTCGCCGACTCTTTCAGGGGATAAAGATGAAGTGGCAACAGCCCTGCAGAGGTGTACACGGAAGAGCCCTGCAGAGGTGTACACTGAGGGCCTCTCACATCTAACAGAGACTTTGTTTAGCTGCAATGAACAAGCACAAGGAGCTTAGCTGGTGCATCCCACCTCCGGCTGGGGGACACGACTCCTAACTGCGAAGCACCTTTGAAGGTGGCTGGAGAGTACACCAGGCAGGAGCGGTGAGCGCGACCCTGACACCGTGCGAAACTGCACTTGCAGGGTTCTGCTTCTAGAATATATCCTTTGGATTGACGTGGCCCATCAAAACAAAATGACTTAAAACGTCACGGCCAGAGTAACAGCGTCACTACTTCTCGTTACCACTTGTGTTCTCATCATTTCGAAGCTGGCGCTGCAAAAGCCAAAAGCGGATCGTGTGGCGAGGAGACCGCGGGCTGAGGACGGCCGAAACTTGCAATCGGACCGGCTTGGCAGAAAGTGTCCCAGGTTCTTTTATTTATCTCGCACGACACAGCACACAGGTGTCACACGTTAAAATGGGCAAAAAGCCCATCACAGCGATGCTAGGAGAACGCCAGGAAGCGCTTCTTTCGGGCCCATTCACCTCACCTGGCGCCTCTTTAGCCATCAGAGCAGCGGCGGTCTACGCCATGAGGCCGCTTCCGGCGAACGTGAGATAAACAGCTCCCGGGCCACGCACCCACGGCGGGTGAAGCGGGGCCGCGCAGTCGCCTTCCCAGCGCGGCTTTGCGGATGTGGACTTCTGCCACTTTACCAGCCCGCCCAGCTGCGCTCATCACTCACAACAGAGCCCAGGAGCGAGGAGTCGACGCGGCTGAAGAACCCGGGAAAGACCCTTGGCCGCCTCTCGCGCACGCGCACGGCGACCGTGGCGCCCAGGGGCGGGGCCCGGACGCGCTGGCGGAGCCCCGCCCCCTCCCCTCCCCCTCCGGCGCGGCGTCGGGGAGTGACTGACTCCCGCCAGCCCCTCCACGTCAATCAACCCTCCTTCTCGCACTCTCTGCACCTTGTTATTAATCTCAATACCGATATCTCGCGGACGCCTCTCCCCCGGCCTTCGGGGTGTGAACGCGGTGCGAGCGAGAGCGAAGGCCCCGAAAGCTGGCGTCTCTGTGGAGCAGCCTTGGCCTCGGCAGCGGCAGGCGCAGCAGCCACCCCCCGCAGCGGCGGCAGCCCCAGCGCCACCAGGCCAAGGCCAAGGCCAGCCTCGGCGCGGCTCTCGGAGTCATAGCCGCGGCTTCGGTGGCTGCGGGGGCGCCGCTTCCTCCGGCGAGGGCCTTCACGTCGGCGGCCGCGGCCGCAGGGCCTCTCTCGAGCGCCCCGGGTCGCTGTCCCCGAAGCCCGGAGGGGCGGCCCTCGTGCCCCCCCCCCCTATCCCTCCGCCGTCCTCCTCCCGTTCCCCCGGCCGTCCTCCTCGCTGCCTTTGCCGTTCCTCAGGCAGCCCGGCCCGGCCGCCCGCCCCGCGTCCCCTCCGGCCGGTGCCGCTCCCCCCCGGCGGGCTGCCTGCATGTCTTTGCTGCCCTCAGCCCCGCCACCACCGCCGCCGCCGCCTCCCCCGCCGCCGCAGCACCAGCACCAGCAGCAGCCGCCCCGCCGCCGCCGCCGCCGCCGCCGCCCGGCCCCCGGCGCGCTGAATGCAGGTGAGGAGGGGGCGCGGGGGCTTGGTGGCTGCGTGTGCGGCCGCCGCTCCGGAGCGCTGCAGCGGGGCCTGGCGGGCGGGCGCGCGCGCCCGGGGTGTGTGTGTGTGTGTGTGTGTGTGTGAGTGCGTGCGTGCGTGTGTGTGTGTGTGTGTGTGTGTGGCGCCCCTGCCGCGGGAAATGGCTGCTGCTGCTCCTCCTGGGCCTGAGGAGGAGAATGAGGTAGCGGGGGGGTGTGCGCGGAGCGCGGCCCGGGCCCCGGGGGCGTGGGGTCCCCCCCGCCGAGTGGGCGTGTGGCGGTCGTGTGGGGGGACCCGCTCGGTGGCTGCGCCGCCGAAGGTTCCAGGGTTGTGTGGGTGGCGGGGAGCGGGGGTCCGCGCCCGGGTCCGGGGCTCTGGGGGCGGGCGCCGTGGGTCCCCGTCGCCCCCCGAGTGCCGAGTCCTTTGTGGCGGAGCGCCGGCGCCGCGCAGGTGAGCCGTGGGGGGCGGGGGGAGACGGCGGGACGCGGGGGTGGTCGCCCCCTCAGCCCCCGAGCGCGGCGGGTCGGGGCCGGGCAGGAAGCGGTCGGCCTGCAGCGCGGCCTAACCGCCTCGGCGCCCGCCGCCCGCCCGCTCGCGGCCCCCTCGCCCGGGACGCGGGCCCTGGGCACGGCCGCGGGCCTGGGCAGGTGAGGGCCGGGGCGGGCCCCGCCGATGGCGGTGGCCGCGGCCGCCTGCGCGTCTCCTCGTGGGGCCCGCGGCGAGCGATCGGGGCGTTCCGCGGCCCCCCCCGCGCGCCGCGGGCCGTGAGGGCGAGCGGATGGCAGCAGCGCCTCTTGGCTGGGCCCAGGGTCCGCCCGCTCCTCCTTCCCTGCTGCTCGAGGGGCGGCCGGGAGGGGCCGTTTGTAATTTTCGCTGCAGCGACGCGCCTGGGGAGACGATGTATGCATTCGTTTTCCACAGGACGGGGGCAGACGTGGTCTCGCAGGGGAAGCGGGAGCTGGCGGCCGGCGCGGCCGGGGGTGGTGGCGGCGGGGTCGGCGCCGTGAGGGGGCTTTGAGCCGGGTCGCTCCTGCCTCCTAGGGGCGAGGCTGAAGGCGCCGCGCGGGGCGGGCGGGGAGGGAGGAAGAGGAAGTGGCTAGAGCTGTCAGCCCCGAGCCGGGCCGCCTGGAGACTTCGCTGAGGCGCTCGGGTGCCCTGTTTAGGGAGTTGAAGTGGGCCGCGAGCCGTTTGGGCACGTCGGAGGCCATTGCCTCCACTTCACTTAATTGTTCCGTCCACGTCCAGCGCGCGCGCACACACACACACATGCACGCACGCTTGTTTGTCCCTTCTTGCTCCCAGCCCCAGAGCTCGCAGCCTCTATTGTCTACTCGGTGGGCACTTATGCAAAAGCGTTTTTTTGAGACCCCGAGCAGCACCTGACAGCCTGTAAAGGCCGATGTGCTGCTGCTGCTCGGCCACTCGGCATTTGCAAAACCAGTACAAGCCGGTGCTCTGTGGGGTTTGGGTAATTATTTGTTGTTGACTTCCTTGACTCCACCTTATTTCCTTTTGCTGCTCGTCGAGCACATCTGGCTGTGTTGTGGATCAGTCATGCTACAGATTCCATCCTTAACTTGTAGGCCAGGCTCTGCTAATGAGCACATAGTGGCGTTTTTTTTTTTTTTTTTTTTTAGTTTCTCTCACAAAGACATCTTCCTGGATGCACACAGGGAAGCGGGGAGAAGAGTAAGAGGAATGGGGATGGTTTTCTAGGACCGCCACTGGAAAAACAGCATGTGGCTAACAAGATCTTCTTCTACAGACCTCAACTTCGGTGACGTTTTCTTCTTAGCTGTGTGACCTTAGGCAAGGTACCTATTACTTGAGAACCTCTAGTTTCTTTTTTTTTATTTGTAACAAGGAGATAATACAGTTTTAGTAAGCTCGTTGTGAGGTGAGAATGAGAAAACCAAGATTTGGTACATAGTAAATGCTTATTAGGTCTTAGTTCCTTTTCCTGCAGGCCTGACCGTGGATACTGAAAAATAAGTTAAAACCCAAGACGGTAGTGTTTCTCAAGTATGAGGAGCTAGGTTAGATCATCCCTCTTGCACAGTTAATCTAGGCAGAACATTTCAGTCATTTGATAAACCCTTGATTTATGAGAAATTTCAGTTTTAATGTAATTTAGGAGCTTTTCCCCTAGGAATAAGACTGGTATTAAATAGTGTATTAGTGTTGGAGGCTATGTCGTCTTATTTTTTTAGAATATTTTTTAGTATTTTATTTCTCAGTTTTTATTACCTTTTTTTTTAAATGAGTTCTTGCTCTGTAACCTTGGGACAATTTATTTTAAAGCTATATATAACTCATGTATGTTCCAATAAGTATTAGAAGATCAAGGAAACCAGGGTTTACTTTGTTTAGATCCACAAAGTAGCAGTGCTACAAAAACTGCCATATAGTTCATTGGTGTATGCTAATCAGATTCTGGTAAACAAAACTTGAAATATTTTCTGGGTGACAGCAAATATCCTCTACTAACTTTCAATAATTTTTCTGTGTGGAGAATGTGCTAATGTCTCATGTGCTG
Source organism: Cryptotis parvus (assembly GCA_021461705.1). Classification (NCBI taxonomy): domain Eukaryota; kingdom Metazoa; phylum Chordata; class Mammalia; order Eulipotyphla; family Soricidae; genus Cryptotis; species Cryptotis parvus. The sequence goes on along the minus strand of JAJIBD010004557.1, from coordinate 64,336 downwards.
TTCATTTAACTTGAAACATAGAAAAATGAATGGTTTGGTGTTAAAGGTAAAGGCAACAGAGAGGTTAAAGTTGGCTCATGAATATAGGCAGGGTGTAGAGAATGTGAGATGAGTGGTTGATTTATGTTTGCTAATGCTGGGTTTCCCAGATAGACCTTATGTTTGATTATTTGTCATCATTAATTAATTAGTAGTAGTGTTAGTTAAAAACAAAAGCTTAGGGCTGAAGAGAAAGTATAGCGGCTAAGCCTTTGCCTTGAACACAGCAGATGCGGGTTTGTGGGTAAGCCCTTGTCTTGCACACAGCAGACAAAACAGACCTGGGTTTGATCCCACTGCATCACAGTGCCGTGGGCTCGGAGCACTGCCAGGAGTGATAACTGAACACCACCAAGTGTGACCCCTCCAAAAAACCGCTAGTAAACTACTAAACTTTCAACACATTTGTGATGGGACAATTTGATTAGAATGCTATGTGTATGTTAGAGTGTGTTTGTTGTGGTATATGTGTATATACCACAACAGTGAATAGGATTATCTTCCAGATTATTACATTTAAGGGATAATTCTTAAAAATTAAAAAATCTTTTAAGAACTAAAGACAAAAAATTAATTTTGATATTTTTGTTAGACATTATAAATTACAGTATTTTAAAAAAACACTTCAGGGGCCGGCGATAGCACAGCGGGTAGGGCGTTTGCCTTGCATGCTGCTGACCCGGGTTTGATCCCTGGCATCCCTTATGGTCCCCCAAGCACCGCCAGTGTAATTCCTGAGTGCAGAACCAGGAGTAACCTTGCACGTGACCCAAAAAGCAAACAAAACAAAAAAAAAAAACAAAACTTCATAATTTCTGGTTTGGGAAAATTGAGGAAGACATTCTTTGTAATGTCATAAAAATGGTGTTGAACTAACATAAAGATATTTGGACGTAATGGAGGAACTATCATCTTTTAAGCTAGAGAAATTTTGTTATAACATTCAAAGGTGGAAAACAATTTGGGTTTTAAAATTCAATGTTACTTAAATGGGCTTAAAATAATTTTCCAAAAATATATCATAAATGTCTTTAATTAGAGGCAATTGAAATACTTAAAACCTTGTGCATGTATTACTTTGGGAAATGCTAATTAGGGTAATAACTCCAAAATTTCAGTAGCTTAATACATTTAAGTTTGTATTTTACTAACTTAACAGTCTAATGCAGGTGCTACTGGTTAACAAGCTGGTGTTTTATTATTTTTTTGGTAGTTTTAGAGATTGAACCCAGGGCCTGACTTGTGAGGCTAGTGCTCTGCTACTGAGTTGTATGCTGGCACCTAGGCTGTGGTTTTTGTCTGTTTAGTAGTTAAGGAACCTGAACTCCATATATCCTGGTGACTCTGTTCTTTAGGACATTGGTCCTGTCTTTCCCACAGGCCGTTTCTTAAGAATCCCTAGACTTAAAATGATAGCATTTCTCTACACTTGTGAGAAATTTTCACAGATTTTTATTTGAATGCAAGGAGATGGGAAAATTGTCACTGAGCAGCTTGGGGGGCACTTTTATGATATTATTGTAGATGGTAGCAGATATTTATGAAATTATGTCTTGAAGGTGAATCTAATACTTTCATTTTTAAAAAAAAATTCAGAGAGTAATAAGGATGGATTGGAGAGAGGAAGGAAGAGCCATTTTTGATGAGGGGTTTGAATGACAAGTTATATTCAGCTGTTTGGAGATAAAAATTTTACACAGAACGTTACAATTGGGTTCTATAACTATTAGTGGTTCTCTATCATCCAGTAAGATTGTCCTTTTGGTCTACAAGATTCTGACTGTTTTTGAATTCTCTTTGTATTTTGAAATCTTTGTTTTTGCTTCTGGGGTATGTTTTAGTAGAAACACTTTTTTGTTTTTGGGCTGCACCTGGTAGTGCACAGGAATTACTCCTGGCTTTATCCAGGGATCACTCCTGACTTTGCCCAGGGATCACAGGCCCAGGGGAGCAAGTGGGGTGTCAGGGATTGAACTTGGGTCTGCCTCATACAAGGGCATTACCCTACCTGCTCTACTCTAGCCCCTTGGTAGAAATACATTTTGAATCTTCTTTTTCTTTTGTTGGGGTAGAACATTATTATTTAGGCTTGAAAGAAATCTGTAGATGGACTGTACTATGTTCTATTGTTTGCTATCTATTTTTTGTAATTCTGAAGTCTTTGAAATTAACATGTGAGCCTAAGACTAAGAAAGAACAATAAAATCAAGTAAACAAGAGTTTAATTTTTAACCAGTGCTCATGTCTGAAGAAAGTACTTGAACATTTGTGACCAGAGAGATAGCACACAGGACTTAGTGCATACTTGATGCAGGTTCCATCCGCAGGACTGCATGGTCCACAGCACTGCCTGGAGTGACAGCTGAGCACAGAGCTGCGAGTAGCCTAGGAGCTGGACTGGGTGTGGTGAAGACACACATAGAAAATGCTACAGTGTTTTCTTTTTTTAAATGAACTTTATAGCACTGATCTTTTAAAAGATGAGTGAAATTATATCTCTGGATGGCTTCAATTTTATTAAAATTAAAAAATGTATGAATTTTTATTTTTATTTTTGTTTTTGTTTTTTGCTACACTTAACTGAGCTAAGGGCTTCCTCCTGGCTCTGCACTTAGGGATCACTCCTGGCAGGACTTGGGGGGTCCATAGAGGATGCAGGGGATTGAACCCTGCTTCAGCTGTGTGCAAGTCAAGTGCTCTACTCTCTGTACTGGTGCTCCAGTCCCTGGATGGATTTAATCTTAATGAAATCAGAACTTAATCTGTCCTTGCCTAGGATTATTATAATGTGAAACCTCAGTTCTGTGTCCACATTTGCTGCTCCTTATTCTGAATATCTGTCTAGGAATCTGGGGAGTTTAATTTTTATATACATACATGGGTATAGATGCACACCTGTGAGCATTCACCAAAAAAGATTTTTTAAGTCTGTGATTGACTTCTTGGTAAATAGTTCTGTTTGCATTTTGAAAGTAAGGTTTTAGGGCCTGCTTTATATCCATTATTATACTGTGTTCCATTTTACTTTTTGGGGGGCTTTTTTTGGGTCACACCCTGTGATGCTCAGGTTGCTCCTAGCTCTGCTCTCAGGAATGACTCCTGGCAGCATTCCGGGACCATATGGGTTGCCACGTATTGAATCTTGGTTGACCATGTGTAAGGCAAATGTCCTCCCGCTGTACTATTCGCTAAAAAACAATTCTAAAAACAAGAATGAAAGGAGTAGAAACAACCATTGTGAGACTTATAGCTTATGAAAAAGGAGTCAAATGGCAGTTTATTTTAAAATAGTAAATAAGTAAAGTCAGTCATTGTAGTAGCTGTTTACAGGTTTTCTAAATGGGAGTAGCAAAATAGGATAGTAGGTGGGTTAGGGACTACTTTAAGAGTTTTTGTTTGATATGGGACTACATGAAATTGAAGAGCTTCTGTACCTCGAAAGAAACAGTGACCAAGATAGAAAGACAGTCCACAGAATGGGAAAGAATATTCACCCAATACCCATCTGATAAGGGGTTGATATCCAGGATATATCAGGCACTGGTACAGCTATATAAGAAAAAAACAGCCAACCCCATTAGAAAATGGGGAGAAGAGATGAACAGAAACTTTGACAAGGAAGAAATCCGAATGGCCAAAAGGCATATGAAAAATGCTCATCATTACTAATCATCAGAGAGATGCAAATCAAAACAACAATGAGATATCACCTCACACCACAGAGAATGGCCCATATCCAAAAGGGTAAAAAGCAACAAGTGCTGGCGTGGATGTGGGGAAAAGGGGACTCTCATACATTGTTGGTGGGAATGTCGACTTGTACAACCTTTCTGGAAAGCAATATGGACATTCCTCCAAAGACTAGAAATTGAGCTCCCCTTTGACCCAGCCATACCACTCCTGGGAATATACCCTGGGAAGCCAAAAACACACAGCGGAAACACAATCCGCACTTTTATTTTCATAGCAGCACTATTCACAATAGCCAGAACCTGGAAACAACCAGTATGCCCGAGAACTGATGACTGGATAAAGAAACTGTGGTACATCTACACAATGGAATACTATGTAGCTGTCAGGAAAAATGAAGTTATGAAATTTTCCTATAAATGGATGGACATGGAAAGAATCATGTTGAGTGAAATTAGTCAGAAGGAAAGAGAGAGACATAGAATGACTGCATTTATTTGCATGACATAAATATACCAGGTGATCTTACCAAAAGTGGAAATTACCACAAGCGCTGGGAGTCAGAGGTTAGGTAAGATAGAGAGAGGGAACATGTGTGAATAAATGTCAAAAGGTCTGATACCAACATAGAACTGAGCATTAAATACAGACAAAAAAATGCAAATGATGGCTTCTAAGTGTGCGTAGTATAACCCACAGTGTGTGGGAGAAGGAGGAGAGAGAGAGGAGATAAAGAACCTGCCATTTAGGCAGGACGTGGGAGGGGGAGGGAATTAGGGACATGGGTGGTGGTTGAGGGACACTGGTGGAGGGCGGGGTGCTGGAACACTGTGTGACCGAAACCCCCAAGCGTGAACAACGTTGTAATTGTATATCTCACGGTGGTATAATAAAATGTTTAAAAAAAAAAGTTTTCGTTTGTTGGGGCCGGAGCAATAGCCCAGCGGGAGGGCGTTTGCCTTGCATACAACTGACCCGGGTTCGATCGATCCCTGGCATCCCATATGGTCCCCTGAGCACTGCCAGGAGTAATTCCTGAGCAAAGAGCCAGGAGTAACCCCTGTCGCTGGGTGTGACCCAAAAAGAAAAAAAAGTTTTCATTTGTTTTAAAAAATATTTTCTAATACTGAAGTAGTGATTACTATATTCACAGTTGTGTATTCACCGTTTTAGAATATTTTAATCATGTAAACTATAAATACTTTATTGCATAAGAGTTGCCTCTCATTCTCTTAATCTTAGTTCTGTCTGGGCTGTCACAGATTCTCATTCTTACTACATAATTATTCTGGATATACTGTACAAATGGAATCTTGGTATAATCTGGAGTCTCTAATCATAGTTTTCTTTGATAGTTTCAAGATTCACGGTTTATTGTGTAATAATAATTACTTTTTGTGTCTGAATAATATACCATTGTAATTATGCATATTTTTTTCAGCTGATGAGCATTTTGGTTATTTGTACCTTTTTTAAACTATTTTAAACAATTCTGTGAATATTCAAGAGTGAGTGAGTGTGTGCGTGTGTGTGTGAATGTGTGTGTGTTTGTATTTTTAGTTCTTGATTATCTATCTAAAAATGGAATTGCTAGGTCTTATGGTGATTCTCTGTTTGAACTTTGAAGACTTACCAGACTGTTTTCCAAAGTACTCTTAAACTATATCATTTCCTTATCAGCAATATGTGAGATTTCTTCTCTGTTTCCCTGTCGGCGTTTATTATTATGCCATTTATATCATAGACCTTCCAGTAGGTGTTAAGTAGTACCTCATTGTGGTTTTGATTTTCATTTCCTTGATGGATAATGATGTCGGAATCATTTTATTGAGAGATGTATTATTTAAAAAATTATTATACCTCTGTGAGATATATAGTTACAAAGCTGTTCATGATTAGGTTTCAGTCATACAGTGTTCCAGCACCCATCCCTCCACCAGTGTACATTTCCCACCACCAATGTGCCCTGATTCTTTCCCCTCTCCCCTAGCCAACCTCTATGACAGGTACTTTTCCTCTTCTCTCTCTCTCTCTCTCTCTCTCTCTCTCTCTCTCTCTCTCTCTCTTTCTCTCTCTCTCGCTCTCATTTATTGAGAGATGTATGTACAGATATTTTAGACATTATAAACTTAACACTTTTTTGGGATCTGGATTCATTCAGTGGCTTAACGTATGTACAGATATTTTAGACATTATAAACTTAACACTTTTTTGGGATCTGGATTCATTCAATGGCTTAACGTACTTGTCTAGCAAGCATAGGCTGTGAACTTAAATTCAGAGTTCATCCTGACAGCCGTACTACACCATTTGCTCTCCAGTGAAGGAAAACCTAACAATATTTTTATTGTTAAGGTGTCAGAGCTCTTTGTGCATGTAACACAAGTTCCTTTATCACATACATAATTTGCAGATGTTGTTTTCCTATTCATTGTCTTTTAACTTACCTCGTGTTCTTTGAAGAAAAGCTTTTGATTTTTGGTGTCTATTTTATGAGTTGTTTTGTGCTTTTGGTGTCTTACCAGAGAAACCATTATCTACTCTAAAGATTTACTCTTAGGGAGAGAGATGCAGAGACAGAGAGAGAGAAAGAGAGGAAACGGGGCTACCTGCTATTGAGGCAGCCTGGGGATGGGCGGGAGGGTAGGGTACATTGGTGGTGGAAATGGGGCACTGGTGGAGGGATGGGTGCTGGAATACTGTATTACCAAGAACCAATTATGAACACTTTTGTAATTGTATGTCTCACGGTGGTATAATAAAAAATTAAAAAAAATTTACTCTTCGTTTAGGTCTTTGATTCATTTTGCATTAAATTCTTCTGTATATGGCCTGATGTTGGGTATCTAAAGTTCTTTGCTTGTGGCTATGCAGTTGTCACATTAGTGTGATTGGTTAAACAGAACTTAAATTGTTTTGTTAAAAAATCAACTGTAGGGCCAGAGCCATAGTCCAGTGGGGGGCGTTTGCCTTGCATGCGGCCGGCCCTTGCCGGCCCGGGTTCAATCCCTGGCATCCCATATGGTCCCCCCAAGCACCGCCAGGAGTGATTCCCGAGTGTAGAGCTAGGAGAAACCCCTGAGCATTGCACGGTGTGACCCAAAAAAAGCAAAAAAAAAAAAAAATCAACGGTAAGAGGGGAGGGGAATACAGAGATAGTCCAGTGTCTAGGGTACTTGGCTTGAACGTGCTGACCCTGGATTTATTCCTAGTACTCCATATGTTCCCCCAAGATGCCAAGAGTGATCCCTGTGGACAGAGCTGGGAGAACCTCCGAACACTGCTGGTATCACCTCCCTCCCCCAAAAAAAAATTACGTGTAAATATGAGGGCTGATTTCTGGACTTTGAATTTTACTCCATTGAGCTTTATGGTAGTTTTATATTGTCTTAATAGCTGTAACTTTGCCATTTGAGAAGTGAGTCTTCCATCTTTTCTCTTTTTCAACTTTTTTTTTTTTTTTTGCTGTTTGGGGTCTCTTGTATTAATCAGTTGAATTTTAGGATCAGTTTGTCAGTTTCCTCAAGGAGACCTGTTGGGATTTTGATAGGATTTGTGTTAAATCTGTAGACAACTTTTGGGGGTTGTCTTTAAGAACAGATTGCTCCTATTTATTAGGTCTTTCAACAGTTTTTTTTCAGATACAATATGTTTTAGACTATTGTTTCATTTATCTGTAAATGTTTGCAGGTTCTTAGCTATTATAAATGGAAGTGTTTCATTAATCCTATTTTTAGGTTCATAACAACAGTATAAAATAAAAATACAGTTGGTTTTACTATACTGAATTTGTATTCTGCAATCTATTGAGCTTGTTCTAGTAGTTTTTTTTTTTAAGTGGGTTGTCTAGGATTTTCCGAATTGTAGTTTTTTTTTATTACTGTTACTTTTCTAATCTGAAAGCTCTTTTTCTCTCACTCTTTTTTCTTTTTTAACTTAAATTGCTCTGGCTAAAACCTCTAGAACATTCGTCTCCCTTTTGATCCATATAAATATTTGGAGGGTTTTGAATTTTTAAGATTTATCTGAATAATTGAGATTTCTCTTTTTACTCTTTGGTTTCAAATCCCCCACATCCCTTTGTTCTCATGTTGTTGGAATAACTAGGGGTTATACACACTTGGAAAATTCCTTTTTTTTTTTCCCACTCCCTGTAATACTCAAGACATACTCCTGGCTTTGTGCAAGGGATCATTCCTCCAAGTGCTTGGTGTACCATATGTAGTTTCGGGGTATTGAATCTGGATTAGCCACATGCAAGGTAAGCACCTTAACTGCTGTGTTTCTAGCCCAGCAGATTCTTTCTGCCAAGTTCCATGTGTTACAAATATTTTTTGACTTTGTGGGTAACCTAAGAGTTGTATCCTCTTTTAGTTTTATAGCTTCTTTCTTTTCTTCCTTTTTTTTTCTTTTTTGGGTCACACCTGGTGATGCTCAGGCATTACTCCTGGCTCTGCGCTCAGGAATTACTCCTGGTGGTGCTCAGGGGACCATACGGGATGCCGGGATTGAACCGTGGTCAGCTGCATGCAAGGCACACACCTTACCTGCTGTGCTATCGCTCTGGCCCCAACAGTTAAAACATTTTGTTATTGGCAAACTAAACTGAAGCTTGCTAATCCCAAAGCAAAACATTTATATAAATTAACTTTTGGTTAGAATCCTGACAAAGTAACTATTATTAATCTATATTTTTATTGAGGAGAATAAAAACTAAAGTTTAGGAGGCAAATTTGATTAGTCACAGAGCAAGTAATTGACAGAGCTTGAATTTAGATTCTGGTCATACAATTTCTGAAATCTCTGTACTTCCCAGGGTATTCTTTTACTTAAAGCTTAAGAAATTCCAGGGCTTCTTGATTTATTCCTCATTTTTGAGCTATAGTCTAGCTAGGCAGAATGACATACCTGCATTACGTTCTATTTTATGACCTCACTCTTTTCCTGAATAATTCACCTTATGTGCTCCCTAATTTGGGGAAATCTTGCTTGTCTTGATAGTTCTGGTTTTTTGCTTTATGTACTTTCTGCCTTCCCCTGTGCAATTTTTCCTTTTTAACATTTACCACGTTGTTTTACTAACCTGGATTAATGTTTCAACATATAACTTGTTATTAAATTTCTTTTGAGGTGCTAGCAATTGGCGGCTCACATATTTGGGGAATCTGCCCTGCTGCAGATCACAAGCCTGACAAGAGTGTGAGTTTTTTTCTGGGTGATGGGGGTGGTAGTTGGTGCATGACACCTGGCTCCTGGGGGTGCTCAGGTAACCATGAGATTGAAACAGGACATTGAACATGTGACTCCTGCATGCAGGGCATCACTCAGCCATCTGAACTTCTCTCTGGCCCCTGGCATGAGATTTCTAAGGTCAGAAATATCCAACCTTTCAAGCTCAAGTATTTGATGGTAGGGACTTAACACAATGTTTGCTGTATATTAAGGTGTTAGTAAATGTTTACTAAAGAATAAATAATCAAATGGTATGAAAACAGTAAAAATAGCATCAACAAATAAGTATTTGCAGAAGACCTGAGATCATATTCAAGAATGAGAGCAAAATTGAGAGTTAATTTGTGGCTAAGGTCTAGAGCTTCAGTCCACTAAAGACTGATAAGACAAACTGGGGGAAGATTTTAATGGAGCGGTTTGAATTCCTGTCTAAGGGATATAATTTCATTTTTGATTGTTCAACTCTTGAACAGAGTTTTTTTTTTTTTAATTCATTAAGTTATTTTTTATTTTGGTCTTACCCGGCAATGCTTAGGGGTTACTCCTGGCTCTATGCCTCAGGAATTACTCCTGGCAGTGCTCGGTTTCCGTATGGGATGCCGGGTCGGCCATATGCAAGGTTGCGGCAAATACCCTCCTGCTGTGCTATCACTCTGGGCCCAGCAGGTGGTTTTTTTCATCATTAAATTGGGGTTCTTTTTATTAATTGATTCATTTTCTCTTTGGGTCACACTGGCAATGCTCAGGGATTATTCCTGGCTCTGCACTCAGGAATTACTCCTGGCAGTGTTTGAGGGACCATATGGTATCTAGGGATTGAACCTGGGTCGGCCGCATGCAAGGCAAATGCCCTATTCACTGGACTATTGCTCTGGCCCCTGGGTTCTTTTATTAGGACTTTTTTTTTTTTTTTTGCTTACTTTTTTAGTGTCACACCTGGCGATGCTCAGGGGTTACCCCTGGCTCTGTACTCAGGAATTATTCATGGCGGTACTTGGAGAACCTTATGGGACACGGGGATTGAACCTTGGTTGGCTGTGTGCAAGGCAAATGTGCTACCCATTGTACTATTGCTCCTGCCCCTGGTATTTCATAAAACATACCACATGACAGTTTTAGTTGTTACTGCAGATGTGGCTCTGGAATCTCATGATTATTGATACTATTAAAGATACTGTGAGGCAGTGGTTTTTTCTTTACTATTTTTTTTGGGTCACACCCGGCGATGCTCAGGGATTACTCCTGGCTCTTTGCTCAGGAATTACTCCTGGCGGTGCTCTGGGGACCATATGGAATGCCGGGATCGAACCCAGGCCAGCATAGGCCGGCCGCGTGTAAGGCAAACGCCCTACCCACTGGGCTATCGCTCCAGCCCCTTCCTTACTATTTTGGCTGTATCCAGCAGTGCTCAGATCTTCCTCGGTTCCATGTTTCAGGGATCACTCCTGATGGAATGCCTTGGATAAATAGAAAACTGGGTCAGTTGTGTGCAAGGCACGTGCCTTAACCCCTGTACTATCTTGCTAACCTGGGAGTCAGTGATTTTTGAGCATGTTGGTGGCAGTTTGAAATTTGTAAGATTAATATGGTTGTGGTATGCAGAATCAATTGAAATAAAAATTCAGGGAGCATTGTTTCTTTTTTTTTTTTGGGATCAAACCAGCGCCTTACACATGTCAACAATATTCTACCACTAAACCATATCCTTGACCAAAACATTTTAGTTGTTACTTGTTCATGGTAGTCAAATAGATTAAAATTGGAACGGCTTTTTTTAAAAAAAAACTCTTATTTAGGCCTTAATTACTTTTATGCCTCAATAATTAAGCTTTTTTATGGGGGAGGGACACTCACCCAGCTGGCTAACCTCTGACTCTGCATTCAGGAATCACTCCTGGTGGGGCTCAAGGGACCATATGAGGTGCTGGGGATTGACCTCTGGTCAGCAGCATTCTCGTCTAGTGCCCTACTATCTCTCCATAATTGGAGTATTGTAGTGATTGGTTTATCGACCACGATCACGATCTTCCCATTGATCATCTATTTGCTAGAGCAGGCACCAGTAATATCTCCATATGTCCTGTCTCATGCCAGTAGAGCCAGGGGCATCGGCTTGCTACAGGAACATAAAGAGCCTCAAACCATTATATTAGGTCATGGGAATGACCTAATATAATTGTTACTGGAATTTGGCATATCAAATACAACACGAGAAGCTTGCCAGGCTTGCCGACCGGGAGGCAAACTCTTTTAAACACCTCCAAATAAAGCATTTATTGGCAAGCCGGGCTGTGATGGGCTGGTCTGCTAGGTGGAGTTCTGACGAGAGGGAAGTCCAAATGTGGAAAATGGCAGCACCGTGGAGTGAGGGGGGTGTGGTCTGGCTTGTTGTGAGGCTCTGCCGGGTGGTGGGCCAGGGCTAGAACCCGCCATGCCTCCCGACTGCCTCATGAACGGCTGTGCACAGGGAGAGCAAGGAACAGCTCTGCCCCATGTCTGAGAGTCTCTGGACCAGCATACCCGGGCCGGATTGAGGAAAATGCTGCTGCAGGGTAGGTGTCGATGATCCGGGCTGTGATGGGCTGGTCTGCTGGGTGGAGACCAGCATTGGTTTATCATCCTGCTCTTAATGCTGTGGTAGATGTTTGATGGTATGGATTGTTTTGCCATCTGGATAAGGTTGTGGAGACTTTTTTAGAATAATAATTTTGAGTGAAAGAAAATAACATTTCACTCGTATCACTTGTCTTTCCATTGTTCATCAATTTGCTTGAGCAGGCACCAGTAACATCTCCATACGTCCAGTTGCATGCTAGTGTAGCCCAAGAGCATCTGCTTGCTCCAGAAAGAGCGAAGATCCTCAAACCATTCGTTCAGGTCATGGGAATGAGGTCTATAATTGTTACTGGTTTTTGGCATATCAAATATGGCAAGGGTAGCTTGTGAGGCTCTGCTGTGCGAGTGAGATACTCTCGGTAGTAGGCTTTCAGTTTGTGCATTTACTGATGAACCTCACACAATGGGGAGAGATCAGCTTTTTTTCTTGGGTGGAGCTCTGGCGAGCTGTGGAGTCTGGATGTTGAAAATGGTTGCCCTTGTGGTGCAGGGGTTACTCTGGCTTCTTTCGAGGCTCTATTGGGATGGTGGGCCAGGGCTAGAACCCGCTTTCCCTCGCGGATACCTCATGTTGAACTGAGCACAGGGAGAGCCGGTAGCAGCTCTGCTCCGTGTTATCTGTCTCTGGTTCAAGCATACCTGGGCTTGAAAGAGGCTTCGCTGTACGGTGGGACTCTGATGAGCAGGGCTTGAGATTGACTTTTCTCTTGGGTGGATTTCTGATGAACTGTTTTTAATATGTGTAATACTATGATTTGTGTTTTGACAGTATACACTTAACTACATAAATATGTATTAATAGACTAATACTGAAGGAATCAATTTGATAGTGATTATTAGAACTTTAGTTGTGTGGAGTGAAATACTCAGTTTATCAAAGTGTGACACTGCTTGTTGAAACTTAGTATTACTATGGAAAATAATTAAAAAAAATCATTTAAAAAATGTTTCAAGGGGCGAGCGATAGCACAGCAGATAGGGCGTTTGCTTTGCACGCCGGCCAACCCCAGTTCGATCCCGGTATCCCATATGGTCCCCTGAGCGCTGCCAGGAGTAATTCCTGAGCAAAGAGCCAGGAATAACCCCTGATGGTTGCCGAGTGTGACCCAAAAGAAAAAACAATAATAATTAAAAAAGTTTCAAGGTTTGGAGGGATAGTAGGTAGGGCACTTGCCTTGGACGTAACAAACCCAGGTTTGTTCTCCAGCACGCCATATAATTCCTGAGTTCAGAGTGAGGAGTGAGCCCTGAGTACCTCCAGGTATAGCCCCAAAGCAAAAAATGAAAAAATGAAAAAAAAACTTTTTCATTTATCATGTATTTTTGTTTTTGTTTTTTGGGTCACATCTGGCAATGCTCAAGGGTTACTCCTGGTCTGCACTCAGCAATTACTCCTGGCAGTGCTTGGGGGACCATATGGGATGCTGGGGATCGAACCAGGGTTAGCTGAGTGCAAGGCAAGCGCCCTACCCGCTGGACTATCGCTCCAGCCCCTCATCTACTATGTTTTCATGATTTTCCATTAATAACAATTCTTTATGCTTTCACATTTTTAAAGTTGGATTTAAAATGCAGTCATATCACAATTTTCACTTTAGTATTTTCCCTATTCTGTGAACTTCATGTTCTTTCAAATTCTCTAATACTTTTAATCACTCTTAAAAGAAGCCTTGTATTTACTAGCAGTTTCAGTCTGCTCCATTTCCTCCATTTGCTGGAAATCACTGTTTCTGAGGATTTATCTATAATTGAGTTTTAATATAAATGCAGTTAAGTAATTAAAGTGACCTCATTTGTCTGGCTTCTTTCACATGGTGTATAGTTCATATTCAAGATAGTCCGCATTGTAGAATGTATTTATTTATTTTTTTTGCTTTTTTGGGTCACACCCAGCAATGCTCAGGGGTTACTCTTGGCTCTGCACTTAGGAATTACTTCTGGTGGTGCTCAGGGGACCATATGTGATGCCGGGACAGGTTGCCGCGTGCGAGGCAAACGCCCTACCTGCTGGACCATCGCTCCAGCTCTCATTTTTATGATCAAATAATATGGCATCATATGGTTACACCTCAGTTCATTCATAAGCTAATGAACGTGTGCACTGCTTTGACTTTTTTGCCTATTATAAATCTGCTGTAGTCATTCATGTATGTTTTTATGTGGGCATGTATTTTTCATTTCTTGACTATTTACCTAGGGGTAGAATTGATGAATCATTTTTCAATGAACTCTTTGCAAAATTGACAAGACTTTTCCATAGCATTTGCATCATTTTATATCTGTATGCTTTTTGGTGACTTGATTTGTTGATTGCTAATGAACTGATTTCCATATTTTTTGTCATCACCAGTGCATTGAAAAACTCACATACGAATCTTTGCACACAGCTTTTGAGCCACATCTAGTGGTACATGGTGGTCCTATATCTCTGCTTCTGGATCATTCTGTGCACTGGGTTCTTATTAGAGAATCATGATGTTCTGGGGATCAATCTTGGGCTTCCTGCATGTACATTTTCTTTGATTTTTGGGCTACACCTGGCAGTGCTCAGGGCTTGTTTCTGGCTCTATGATGAAAAGTATGAAAATTATTATTTCATCAGAATGATGAAAAGTATTATAGAATTTAGCAGAATAAAGTTCACAGAATTGTGAAAATACTAAAGTGAAAATTGTGACACGACTGCATTTTAAGAGCAATTTACAAAATGTGAAGGCATAAGGAATCTATTAGTGGAAAATGATCTAAATATGGGAGATGAGAAAAAGTTTAACTTTTTTTTTTTTTTTTTGCTTTGGGACCACACCTGGAGGTACTCAGGAATCACTCCTGGTGAACGTTGGGGGACCATAATGGGCTGCTGGGGATTGAGATTGAGTGGGCTTAGTGCAGGGCAATACCTGCACAATACCTGGGATGGCAATCCTAATACATGTACACAATACCTGTAGTATTGTTCAACTCCTCCATACTTTTTTTTTAAAGGAGAAAGTTTCATAAAAGTAGATTTGCTAGATTAAAACGGCTACACATTTAAACTACATGCCTTTTCAGGTTCCCCTTTAGAAATCGAGTGTAAAATACTCAAACCAGGGGGCCAGTGTGATAGCCCAGCGGGTAGAGCTTTTGCCTTGACACGGCCGCCCATGCCGACCTGGGTTCTATCCCCGCATCCCAAATGATCCCCGAGCACCGTCAGGAGTGATTCCTGAGTGCAGAGCCAGGAGAAACCCCTGAGCATTGCCGGGTGTGACCCAAAAAAAAAAAAAAAACAAACCCTCAAACCAGTTGTGTATTGGCAGTCTGATGCTCCAAGCTTTTGTTTACATTACTAATTATTGTCATTTTGGTACTAATAAATCATTTATTAAAAATTGTTAAAATTATTTAATAGTGGAGCAATGCATGTTTTAGTTTTCAGTTATTGTAATCTTTTCTAATTACCTTTACCACAAATGTTTCTGTTGATTTTGTAAGTGCTGCTTAATTTTACAAACATTATTTCATTGTCCATTATATTACAGAGATTTCACTCCAGCTCCCTCTTTTTACAACCACACAACATGCATGAAGGATGGTATATGCATTTGTAATAAATATTTGCTTATAGCTGTAAAAATATCCCCTTTTCTTAAAACACATATAATAAGAAAGGGATGGCAATCCTAATACATGTATATACTTCCATCTCAGTACTTAGGGATCACTCCTGATGGTCTCTGGGGACCACAAACTGGGGATTGAACCCGGGTTGGTCACATGCAAAGCAAGTGCCTTACCTGCTGTAGTTGCTGTCTCTCCCGTCCAGCAACTGGGTTTTAGAAAGTATCAGATTCTATTCCTTGACCCCTGGTTAACTGTCTGTTACTCTTCTTAGGTTATAAGTATAGTGTCTTCATTTTGTCAGCCTCAAAACAAGAAGAAAAATTCTGTATTGGTTAGCTCAAGAGGAAGCTAATGAATTTAATGAAACAGGAAATTTGTTACTCTGTGACCTTTGATGACTTTGTGAAGTTGGCATTTTGAATGTGGGATTGAAATTCAGAAGAGTTTTATATTTAGCTTGCTTTGTTGATTCTGCAGAGTATTACCTGCAAAGTGGGGGAGGGAGGGCGACTAAGAATTCCAAACCAAAGGCTCTGCTACCTTTGTGGGAAATGATGAACAATACTCTTCCTTCTGGTGAACAAAAAGTCTGAGTATCTGTATTTTATAGTGGTTGGTTTTTACTTTCACTGAGGGCCAATATGTCCTTTTCTGGAACCAAACTTGACTCAGAACCCTTTGTAAATTCATGTATTAGTTATCCTTTTAAGCAACTATTTTAGGAACTATTTTAAAGCCGACACCCTTTCTCTTCAAACCTCTTCCGCTTTGTACAAAGCACCACCTTCTTGGCAGTCATTTGTGTGAGTAGAATGCGTACTCTAGTTAGGCATTTATCCATGTCCAAAATGTTCAAGATTAGCTCTATTGTTCAATGCTATCTGTTTTGGGTAAATGTAGTCAGCATTATTGGCCCTATATTTAAATTCTTTCATATTTAAGGTGTTGGCACTTTGGAGTCCTCTCCTAGATGGACTTATTTATTTTTAAATCTCATTTTATTTTGCATAGTTACTGAAGTTTATTTTTTACTGTTACTCTAATGCAGATTTACATGTTCTGTACGGCTTCTCCAAACTATAAACTCAGGTTCTCAGATAAGTAAAAGTAGTTTAAACTCTTATGTCTATCTTGCTTTGTACAGATAGAGGCAGAGCATTGTGTAATTTGGTTCAGGGTAGCTATAATGGTTACTTTCACACTCTACTATCAGTGTGGCATTTAGGATTTAATTATTTTCTCAAAGGAGCTAGTAAGTATCTGCTGAAAGCTATTCATGCTGAAAAAAATGTTGACTTTGGGTTTTGATAGAGTTTTCTTTTTTGTGAATTTTGTGGGTTGTTGTGAATTTTTTAGGGGGGGGGGGGGGGGGTGGGCGGTGTTCTTTTAAGATGCTCTTACAACTGTTTCAGTTTGGGTTGAACCCCTGTTGACTTTATTCCTAATTTTTTTTAAATAAAGAAAGATGTTTATTCGGTAGGTTTAAGAATGGGGCTTCCTTACCTGTTTGGATTTTAGGCTCATACTTTCCTTGGGGAAGTTTATAACACTTTAGGAGAACATTTAGAATCACTGTTCTTTCCCGTCATAGATTAACAATATGAGTAACAAGGGAAAATAGGTTTGGGAGTGTTAAGTAGATGCTGGAGAATGCAAGTTCACACCTGTATGGAAGGATCCTTTTGTACCTAATAGTGTGTACTCACTTAAAACTTAGTTTTCTGTGATTTTTTTTTTTGTTCCCTGAATATTTTTAGTGCTGCTCTTGTAAGAGGAATGTGTGTTGTATTTGACGTTAAGATGGCAGATTAGAAGACAAGATCGCAAACTAAAATATCCCCAACCATGGACTTGAGAGATGGTTCAAGGCATTAAGGTGCTAGCCTGCCATCCTGCCCACCTTGGTTCAGGTCCCCAGCACCGCCAGAGGCTCTTCTGCCTCTGTGGCACACTTTGCCTCTTCTCTCTCTCTCTCTCTCTCTCTCTCTCTCTCTCTCTCTCTCTCTCTCTCTGTCTCCTCTCTCTCCCTCTCTCTTCTCTCCCCTCTCTCTGTTTCTCCCTCCCCTTTCTTGTACACATTGTGGCTTGCCATATATATATTTGGGGGTTATCATTTATATTGCTTTGCCTACATTCAGAGCTCAGTTCTAGTCTGGTGTTACCATTTCCAACAATTATTAGCACCCTTCTCTGCCTTACCTAACTTCTGACTCCCACACACTTGCGGTAGAGTCCAACCACTGACAAATCCTCCTGTCTATGTTTTGCCTGGCCTTCCAACCTCCTACTTTTCAAGGAAAAGTTGTTGGGTCCCCCCACCCCCTCACCCCCTGCCACCCATGCTTCCTCTCCTCTTTCCCTTTGCTGCTACTGTTGTGATGACCAAAGCAAGGCACATCCCTGGGTGTGCTTTCTAGGGGTTCCACATCTGCTTGTAGGACTTGCCCATACGGCTGCAGTACTTGCTGGCTGCCACTCTAATGTGTTGGTACTTATTTGAGTCTGGTTGAGTGCCTACCAGGGGTTACCCCTTTAGGGGTTCACAGCTTTAGTTGTAAGCTGTAGGACTTACACACATCTGGCTCTGCACCAGAGGTCATGTGCTGATGTGCCAGCCTCCTGATGGCATGGTGCCCCTCTCTGCCTTGTCTGTTGGGACACACTGGGAATTGAACTCAGGGCCTCACTCTTGCAAGCTATTTGGCCACATGCTAGATCCATTGACCATTCTACCAGACTTTAGCTTTTAAATAGATCAATATTTTTTTGAAAATCGGTTTGTCTAGGAATTAGTTTGAAGTTACTAGAATTTATTTTCACCTCGGCAAACTTATTTTAAATTGAAGCTTTTCTCTGTTGTTAAAGTCTACTAGAAGTTCATTATTTTTTTTTTGCTGAATAATATTTCATTGTATTATTTACCACTTTTACCTTATATTTTAGCTCTTTTTTTTTGAGCGGTGGGGGCTTGGGCTGCATATGGCCTTGCTCAGGGATAACTCTAGGCTATGCACTCAGGAATAACTCCTGGTGGGCTTGGGGAACTATATGGAGCAGTGAGGATTAAACCGATTTGAGTGCATGCCAAGCAAGCACCTTACTCACTGGGCTATCTCTTCGGCCCCTCTTAGCCTTTCAGTAGACATTTGGGTTACTTCAAGGTTTTGGCTATTACAGATAAAACTTGCAAATCAGTAGTGAAATGCCTGGAACATATGGTATTTCTATTCTTAACTTTTTTAGAGGGGGTGGCATTTGGGACCACATCAGTGCTCAGGAGCAACCTCTGGTTGTGCTCAGGGGACTGTATTTGGTTTGTGGCTTTGAATCAGGGTCAGAGCTTGTGGAGCTGCATGCAAGGCCAGGCTTTTACTTCTTGTGCTCTCTCTGGCCTTTAAAGTTTTGAGAACTATTTGTGGTATTTTCACACTGACTACACTAGTGTTCGCAGTAAAAATATAAGAATTTTCTTTCTCTACATCCTGGCCAACAACAATCTTATTTACCTCTTTTAATAGTCATTTAACACGTGTGCGGTTATTTATTGTACTTAGGTTTAAAAAAAGAAGAGACAGGGAATCAAATATTCTGCTGATGATTTTGCTTCTAATATTTTGCCCAGAAGTAGTTGGGAAAAGCGGATACTTCCTACCCTAACAAAGGAAATCTTTGAGGTAGTGAATTATCCTTTCCCTTAGGAAACTATCCTTCAGGGATCATTTGTACTCTCAAAAAAAAAAAAAAGCATAAATCAGAACAACTAATATGAAAATCTTTAGAAAAGTATTAGGGTGCAACAAAGAATAAACCATAGAAAAATAATGTTTTAATATACTTTCACCCAGCAGAAGAGCTGATCACAAGCCCTGCTCTTCAGAGTCCCACCCTATAGCAGTTTATTTCAAGCCCAGGTATGCCTGATCCAGAGACTCAGATACACGGGGCAGAGCTGCTACTGGATTTCCCTGTGCCCAGCTGATCATGAGGTGGCCAGGAGGGAAGGTGGATTCTAGCCCTGGCCCGCCATCCCAGCAGAGCCTTGCAAGAAGCCAGAGGAACCCCTGCACCATGAGGGCTGCTGTTTTCAACATTTAGACTCCACAGCTTGTCAGAGCTCCACCTAGCAGAAAAGCTGATCTTTCTCCATCTCACGCAGCTGCTGCGCCGGTTCATCAATAAACGCACGGGTTGAGAGGCTACTATAAGAGTATCCTGCATTGGCAGAGCCTGGCAAGCTACCCGTGTTGCATTTGATATGCCAAAAACCAGTAACAATTATAGACCTCATTCCCATGACCTGAACGAATGGTTTGAGGTCTTCATGTTCCTGGAGCGAGCAGATGCCCTTGGGCTACACTAGCATGTAACAGGACGAATGAAGATGTTACTGGTGCCCGCTCGAGCAAATCGATTAACAATGGGAAGACAAGTGATACTTTTTATAGTTTTGGGCTTACAATGATGTTTTATAAAAATGCTTAAATATGACTGTAAGCAATGGTCTTTCTATATAATTTGTTAAACTGTTCAATTTGTTTTTTGTTTTTGTTTTGGGGCCACCCTTTCAGGCTCAGGACTTCCTCCTGGCCCTGTTCTCAGGGACATAGGTATCAGAGATAGAACCTGGGTTGGCCGTATGCAAGGCAAGTGCCTTACCTGCCATGCTATCTCTCTGACTCTTGTGGATAGGTAATACTTATCTCTCTTTTGGAAGAATTTTATATCTCATTTTTTAATACTTATATTTTTACAGAACTTATTACTCAGTATTTTGCAGATGTCTAGATGATATTCTACTTAACATGAATTATATAATTATTAAAAGAATGGTTATTTTTAGGGGCCTTCCAAGCAATGTTTTGGGTACCATGTACTACTGGAGACCAAATTTGAGGGTTTTATATGCCAGATATACACTGACTCCAAAGGTTGTTTTTAAAAATGTAAGACTTTTGGGGGGTCGGAGGTAGTCCAACAGGTAGGGCATTTGCCTTGCATCCGGCCGACCCAGGTTCGATCCCCGGCATCCCATATGGTCACCTGAGCACCACCAGGAGTAATTCCTGAGTGCAGAGCCAGGAGTAACCCCTGAGCACTGAGCATTGCCAGGTGTGATCCAAAAAGCAAAAAAAAAAAAAAAATAGTGTATCTTCAGATATATGTCAGATACCTTTAAAAAAAGAAATACTACTAAATCCCTATTTGAATGGCCAAGTGTATCTTCAGATATATGTCAGATACCTTTAAAAAAGAAATACTACTAAATCCCTATTTGAATGGCCAACGCTGAAATATTAGCAACTGCAAATATTGGTTAGTGTGTTTAGCAACAGGAATTCTTTTATGGCAATGCAAAAGTGGTGTATACTTTGGAAGACTGGCTCCTTTCATTCTGTCCGCTGTTCTTCCATCCATGATGCTCAAGTCTGGCAGTTAAAGAATAAAAAACTTAAAAAGTTGTCAAGGGGCCGGAGCAATAGCACAGTGGGTAGGGCGTTTGTCTTGCATGCAGTTGACCTGGATTCCATTCCCGCATCCCATATGGTCCCTTAAGCACTGCCAGGAGTAATTCCTGAGCGAAGAGCAAGGAGTTACCCCTGAGCGTGTGACCCCAAAAAGGAAAAAAAGAAAAAAAGTTGTCAAAAAGTTTTGTATTGAACCACCATGAGTTACAAAGTTACTCATGATTGAGTTTCAGATGAACAATGTTCCAACATCATATATAGACTGGCATTTTTTGAAATGAAAGTAAATATATGCTTATATGATCTAATGAATAGCCATGATCATTGTTACTTTATCTGTTTATTGGTTTTGGGGCCATACCAGGCAGTGCTCAGGGCTTACTCCTAATTTCAGTCAGGAATCACACCTGGTGGTGCTTGGGAGACCATAGGGGGATGCCAAGGATTGAACCCCACTAGCTGTACTGTTGCTCTGACC
Source organism: Cryptotis parvus (assembly GCA_021461705.1). Classification (NCBI taxonomy): domain Eukaryota; kingdom Metazoa; phylum Chordata; class Mammalia; order Eulipotyphla; family Soricidae; genus Cryptotis; species Cryptotis parvus. The sequence continues at coordinate 43,210 of JAJIBD010004557.1, read as the reverse complement.
CCATCTTGTCACTTTTTCAAATGAATTTAAAGTTTATGTCTACAAGTCACTTACACATGTTTTTATCTGATTTGTTCATTGTTGCTAAAACTTGAAAGCAATCAAGATTCCCTTCTATAGGTAAGTGGATAAATGCTTATATCCAGGCAGTGCTAAAAAGAAATGAGCTCACAGGGCATTGAGGTGTGCTGGGTGGACTCAGGCCTCCCATATGAGGTCCTGAATTTGCTCTCTGGCACCAAGAAAGAAGCAGAAAAAAAGATGGAGAAATCTCAATTACATATCACTAAGTGAAAGAAGACAATTTGAAAAGGTTATGTATTTTATGATTCCAATGAACTATTTTTTTTTTTTTTTTGGTGTATTCTGAGTTCCTCTCTTCGAAGATATTCCCAAGGAATCTGGATTTTAGAATTTTTTTTCCCCCCTTGTGACAATCTAGTTTTATTGTTACAGCTTTTTTTTTTTTTTTTTCCTGGCTGGAGGTGGAGGGGTTGGGGCCATACCAGGATGTGCTCAAGGCTTATTCCTGGCTCTGTGCTCCAGAATCACTTCTGATGATGATCAGGGACCCTGTTTGATGCCAGGGATTCAGCTGGCAGAGTTAGCTGTGAAAGCAAGCAGTTTAACCCCTATACAATTGCTCTTGTCCTTTATCTTTCCTCTGTTCCTCTTTTTAAAAGTTACATTTTCTTCATTAATACTAATTTAGAAATTGTTTTTAATAGTCATTTATGTTTATACAAGATCACAGTATGATTAATATGTTAATTCTCAAAATTTTAATTCAAAATTTACTGAAATAGCTTAATAAATAACCTAATCTGATATTTATAGAATTACAGCCAAATGCTGCAGGAGTGCATAAACTTGGGATTTTGTACATTTCTTGGTGCATTTCTTCAAAGAGCTATAAAGTCATTCTTTTTAGAAGGAAAATCTAAGTTAGATTTTTTACCATTTATTCAGATATCTGAAAGGGAGAATTTATTTTCCTTTTTTTTGGGGGGTGGTTTAGTTTGGGCACAGACAGTGGTACACAGGCTCACTCCTGGCTCTGCATGCAGGGATCACTCCTGGCAGGGTTTTGCGGCAACCCTGCCAGCCATGCCAAGGATTGAACTGGGGTTGGTCATGTGCATGGCAAGCAAGCACTCGACCTGCTGTACTATCACTCCAGACCTGAGAATTTTAGAACCAGAAAATAGTTTAGTTTCTGAATCTAAAGAATCCTAAATTTAAAGATTGTTTTAAGTGGTTTGACTCAATTTCAAAGAAGAACTCACATTTTAGAATTGAGTCATATACTAATTGGATCTGTTTACTACACTAGTGATTATAATTAACATGCTGGCATGCTTGTTAAATATGACAGTCAGGGCAAGAAAGTTAGTACGGAAGTTAAGATGCTCTCCTTGCAGGCAGCTGACCTGGGTTCAGACCCAACTGCATATGGTTTCTGAGTATTGCCAGGATGAACCCTGAGCACAGAGCCAGGAGTAATCCTCAAGCACTGCTGATTGTAGCCTCAAAACCAAAAAACAAAAACCTAAAACCCCCAAAATCTGTAAGTCAAGTTTCTAATGCTGTTTGCTTATATAATGGGAAGTGACTTCATACAAGTACAAGGCTTGTGATTTCTTTAAGAATGTACTAGCTGATTAAAAAATGGGGAGAAGAGATGAACAGAAATTTTGGTAAGGAAGAAATTCGAATAGCCAAAAGGCATATGAAAAAAATGCTCATCATCACTAATCATCAGAGAGATGCAAATCAAAACAACAATGAGATACCACCTCACACCACAGAGACTGGCCCATATCCAAAAGGGTAAAAGCAACAAGTGCTGGCGTGGATGCGGGGAAAAGGGGACTCTCATACATTGTTGGTGGGAATGTTGACTTGTACAACCTTTCTGGAAAACAATATGGACATTCCTCCAAAGACTAGAAATTGAGCTCCCTTTTGACCCAGCCATACCTCTCCTGGGAATATACCCTGGGAAGCCAAAAACACACAGCGGAAACACAATCCACACTTTTATTTTCATAGCAGCAAGCACTATTCACAATAGCCAGAACCTGGAAACAACCAGTATGCCTGAGAACTGATGACTGGATAAAGAAACTGTGGTACATCTACACAATGGAATACTATGCAGCTGTTAGGAAAAATGAACTTGTGAAATTTGCCTATAAATGGATGGACATGGAAAGGATCATGTTGAGTGAAATTAGTCAGAAGGAAAGAGCGAGACATAGAATGACTGCATTTATTTGCATGACATAAATTTATCAGGTGGTCTTACCAAAAGTGGAAATTACTGCAAACGTGAGGGAGTCAGAGGTTAGGTAAGACAGAGAAGGGAACATGTGTGAATAAATGGCAAAAGGGCTGATACCAACACAGAGCTGAGCATTAATTAAATACAGGCAAAAATGCACATGATGGCTTCTAAGTGTATGTAGTGCAACCCACAATGTGTAAGAGAAGGAAAAGAGAGAGAGGGAGAGAGAAAAAGAGATAAAGAACCTGCCATTTAGGCAGGCTATGGGAGGGGGATGGAACTGGGGACATTGGTGCTGGGAAATGGGCACTGGTGGAGGGTGGGATGCTGGAACACTATGTGACCGAAACCTCCAAACATGAACAACGTTGTAATTGTATATCTCACGGTGGTATAATAAAATGTTTAATTAAAAAAATGAAAAAAAAAGAATGTGCTAGCTGAATCATCGGCACATTTAGGCCTGCTTGAAAGTGACTAAAAGAAATATTGCTGAGTAGAAGGAACTACAGGAATGAAGAAAGTGGGCACGGTGGTATCATGTTTATTATTAGTGTCTCTTGGTTGACGAGTCTTTCACATTGGGACATTTATCAGAAAGAGTCATTGTAGTGTAAACAGATTTTTAACTTTTCCATATTTCCCATGCCTACCTGTACACCAACAGGGGAGTGTGTGTGTGTGTAAGAGAGAATGAGTGAATGAACTAATGAAGTGATGAAATTGGTATGTGTATAAGAGAATTTGGCTTGGTTCATACTACAGTAAGTTAAGTAGGTTCCATCCTGGTATAAACTGGTTCCCCAGGAGTAACTCCTGAGAACTGCCAGGTGTGGCTTAAAAAACCCCCAAATAAGTAAATTCCTGGGTTTCATGAGCCCTATGAATGCTTAGTAAGAATAAAGTTGATTTGTTCCTTGCCGTTAGGTTACCAAGAGTATGACATGTTATAGATTTAACTTTTGTGATTTTACTTCCTAAAGTCAGTTGACTTCTATTTTTAGGCTAACTTATTCTTGCCTTGAGGTCGAGATAAGGGTAGAAGAATTAAAAGCTGTTGATTTACTTTTCACTATCTTAAATGGATTTTTTGGTGATAAAGCAAATTTTCTGCAAATCCTACTTCACCAAGAGACAGGCTTATTTTACTTCCTGAATGTATTTTTGGTGATGGTATTGTGAGTAATTATATATTAACCTGTATGTCTAGTTCACATCCCCACAGAAATATTCCCTTTATTTCCTGTATAGTCTGCCCCTCCCTCTCCTGGTCCCTGGCAGCCACATCAGCTTTCAGCCTCCATAGTCTTAATTACTTTGCTATGTCGTAGTAGTGGATTTATATAGTGTTTATAACCTTTAAACATTTGACATATTAAATGTCAAATGTTATGTTATTACATATTGTACATGTTTATATTAAACATATGTCAATTGTATGTATACAATTGACATTACATTAGTTTTAAAAATCAGACATAATGATTTGACTTTTTATATTTGTTTCATAATGAGGGTCTGGAGAGATAGAATAAAGTGGGCAGGGCACTCACGTTGCATTTGACCCATTGTTTCTATCTCTGGTGTCCCAGGTGATCCCCTGAGCAGCACCAGGAGCAATTTCTGAGTGCAGAGTCAGGAGTTACTCCTCAGTCAGGTGTGGCCAAAAAACCAAATCACTTAACACTCCCCCATTGCCCCCCAAACAATAAATGGTTGCATATTATCTAATATGCAATCATATTGTACAACAGTAAATCCCATCAAATTGATTTTGCAACAATAAATCTATTCAGATCCATTAGTCATATATTATTACAATGTAGTTGCCATGTTGTGATGACATTCCTAGACTGAGTTTTTAACTGGAAGTCTGTGCTTTTTTTTTGACTCTTTATTCATTTCACCTCACTCCATTCTCTGCCACTCCTGCTGCATCGATATTCTTTTTTTTAAAAAAACATTTTTTTGTTTTTCTTTTTTTTTTTGGGGGGGCCCACACCTGACGATGCTCAGAGGTAACTCTTGGTGGTACTCAGGGGACCATATGGGATGCTGGAGATTGAACCTGGGTCGTCGTGTGGACCATATGGGATGCTGGAGATTGAACCTGGGTCGTCATGTGCAAGGCAAATGCTCTACCCACTGTACTATCACTCCAGCCCCCAATATTCTTTATATGAGTTTCACACCTGCGTGGGTGAGGACTCCCACCCCTGTTCCGCTTATATGAGTTCACACAGTATTTGTTTGCCTCTTCTTGATCAATCTATATTGACCCAAATATCATGATTTCTTTTTTAATGACTGAATAACACGTGTGTGGTGTGTGTGTGTGTGTGTGTGTGTGTGTGTGTGTGCGCACATATGTTTCTGCACATGTATATCTCTGGTGTTCTATGTAGATTAAACTCATTTGCTACTGCCATTCTTCCTGTGTCTTTTTCTCATATATTAACTGTTGTGAATAATGCTGGAAGGAACATGTAGATGCAGCTGTCTCTTCAGCCACAATAAAAAAATAATAAAATAATAGTGATCATTGTGTCATTTTAAGAAAAAATACCAGGCATTACTTGGGACCCAGGACTACTTTTGGCAGAATCCAACCCAGTGTGGGCTGGTGGTGCTCAGGAGCCACGTGAGCCATGCATGGCAGTACTTAGGGTCACTCTGTTGCACCTAGCAGTACTTGGAGGGTTGTTGTTGATCATAGGACTTGCAATTTCTAGGTATATCCTGTACCACTGAGCTATCTTCCCAGCCTCTGGTAATCTTTTTTTTAATAGCTGGAGGTAGAATTGCTGGATCATATGGCGGGCCTAATTTTATTTTTTGTGAAATCTCCATACTGTCTTTTTTTTTTTGGTGGGGGCTTTTTGGGGTCACATCTGGCGATGCTCAGAGTTACTCCTGGTTCTGCAACCAGGTATTACTCCTGGCAGTGCTCGGGGGACCATCTGAGATGCTGGGGATCGAACCTGGGTAGGTTATGTGCAAGGCCTTGTGCATTTGTCCTACCTGCTGTGCTATCGCTCTGGCCCCTCCATACTATTTTTATAGTGGCTCTATCAGTAATATTCCCAAAATGGAAAGAGTTTTTTTTTTTCTCCATCCTTCCTTGATATTGCATGTTTTTCTGAAAATGGGCATTCAGATAGGTTTGTGGTACTATTGTCATTAGAAAAATGTTTTATGTTCTACCAATTTTAATTTTCTGTTTTGTTGTATAAGTACTTTGCATATATATGTGTGTATGCATTCACTTCAGAGCTTGTTTGGAGGGTTCTAGCAGGGGAGCTGATCATAGCCCGGTTCATCGAGACCCACCTGCAGTAGTCTTTTTCAAGTCCCACCCAGAGCCTTGCCAGAAGCCAGAATACACCCCACTCCATGAGGGCCGCCATTTTCCACATCCGGACTCCCCTCTTGTCAGAACTCCACCCAGCAGAAGAGCTGATAATAGCCTGGCTTGCGGCGCAAGCGGACGCCGCAGTTCGTCAATAAATGCTGGAGATAAGAGGTGACTGCAAGAGTATGCCAACTGCAAGGCAGAGCCTGGCAAGCTACCCGTGTCGTATTTGATATGCCAAATACCAGTAACAATTATAGACCTCATTCCCATGACCTGATGGAATGGTTTGAGGCTCTGTATGTTCCTGGAGCAAGCAGATGCCCTTGGGCTCTACTAACATGAGACAGGACATATGGAGATGTTACTGGTGCCTGCTCCAGCAAATCGATGATGAACGGGAAGACAGTGATACAGTGATGCATTCACTTCTTACCACATAGAATATGCAGATATTTTCTCCCATTTAGTAGTTACCTTTTTTTTTTTTTTTACAATTACAAAGATTTACAATTTAAAAGTTCATATTTGGGTTTTGGTCATACAGTGTTCCAGCACCCATCCGGCCACCAGTGCCCATCTCCCACCACCAACATCCCCGGTTCCCTGCCCCCTCCCCCAGCCCCCTCCATGGCAGGTTCTTTATTTCTTTCCCTTTCTCTCTCTCTTTTCCTTCCCTCCAGATTATGGATTACAGAACTTACATTAAAGGGTTGTCATGTGTATCTTTTTGCCTCTATTTAATGCTCAGTTCTAGGTTGGCATTAGTACCCTCGACAATTGTTAGCACACTGTTCCATTTTCTGTCTTACCTAGCCTCTGACTCCCACACGTTTGTGATAATTTCCACCTTTGACAAGACCTGATATATGTTTCACTTGACCTTGGATATTGGTATCATAATATGTACATACATATTTATGTTATGCAGATAAATACAGTCATTCTGTATCTGTCTCTCTCCTTCTGGCTAATTTCACTCAACATAATCTTCTCCATGTCCATCCATTTATTGGCAAATTTTATAACTTCATTTTTCCTAACAGCTGCATAGTATTCCATTGTGTAGATATACCAAAGCTTTTTTATCCAGTCATCGATTTTCGGGCACTCTGGTTGCTTCCAGATTCTGGCTATTGTGAATAATGCTGCTATAAACATAAAAGTATGGATGGTGTTTCCGCTGAGTATTTTTGGTTTCCCAGAGTAGATTCCCAGGAGTGGTATGGCTGGGTCAAATGGGGAGTTCAATTTCTAGTCTTTGGAGGAATGTCCATATTGTTTTCCAGAAAGGCTGTACCAGCCAGCATTCCCACCAACAATGGATGAGTTTCCCCTTTTCCCCACATCCACGCCAGCACTTGTTGTTCTTGCTCTTTTGAATATGTGCCAGTCGCTGTGGTGTAAAGTGGTATCTCATTGTTGTTTTGATTTGCATCTCTCTGATGATTAGTATTTTTTCATGTGTTTTTTACCATTTGAATTTCTTCCTTGCTGAAATTTCTGTTCATTTCTTCTCCCCATTTTCGATGGGGTTGTTTGTTTTCTTCTTGTAAAGTTCTACCAGTACCTGATATACCTTGGATATTAACCCCTTATCAGATGGGTATAGGGTGAATATTCTTTCCCATTCTGTGGACTGCTGTTGTATCTTAGTCACTTTCTTTTGAGGTGCAGCTTTTTAGTTTCATAGTTACCTTTTTATTTTGATGATGGTTTCTTTTGCCAAGCACAGCGCTTTTACATTTGATATAATCCTACATAATCAGTTTTGTTTTTGTTATCTTTGCTTTTTGTTCCCCTACTCCCCCAATCACAGCTGATCTCAATGTCAAGGAGTTTCCCTCCTGTTTTTTTCTTGAGTTTTATAGTTTCAGATCTTACATTCAAGTCTTTAATTCTTTTGATTTTATGTATGTGATAGAAGATAATGATTCAGTCTTCTGCGCATGGTTGTTAAATTTTCCCAGCAGTATAGACTGAAGAGACTGTCCTTGACCCTTGTGATTGTAAATCAATTAATTACACATGAATGGGTTTATTTTTGGGATCTGTGGTCTCTTGGTCTGTATGTCATTTTTTTTGTGCTAGTGCTACATTTTTGGATTTACATAGTTTTGATAATCAGGAAGTTTGACATTGAATTATATTATTAGTTCTAATAGTTTCTTTTGTGGTCTTTTTTCTATATGGAACATTGTCACCTACAGTCAAAAAGTTTCACTTCATTTTCTATTTGGATTTTAAAAATTGTTTTCTTGCCTAATTGCTTTGGTTAGGTCTTCCAGTACCTTGTTAAACAAATGGACATCCTTGTATTTTTTATTCATGTAGTGGTTGTTTATAGTAGTCAAGATCTGCAAACAACTCAAGTGCCCAATAGCAGGTGAATGTAATGCTGTGCAGCTTTAAGAAAAGGGGAAATTTTGCAGTTTGCTGTAATGTGGATGGGAGTATATGGTATATTGCGAAAGAAGGTGAGTCCAAAGGAGAAAAAAAAATTGCAAACTAGCAGAGGGTAGGGTGACCAGTGAGGGGAGCAAGAGGGCCTGTAAACAGTGGTGGAGGAATGTGGGCATACAGGTGTGAATTGCACACAGTTAATGTTGCATGCCTGAAACGTTATAAATCAGGATTACCCCCCATCTCCCTCCAAAAAAAAAAAAAGAAAATGTAGTGACTATCTTTTCCTTGTTCCTAGAAGAAGAGCTTTTAGCTTTTCTGTTAAGTAGCATGTTCACTGCAGACTTGTCATATGTGATCCTTTTTATTTTTTTAAATTTTTATTATTTTTTGCTTTTTTGGGTCACACCCGGCAATGCTCAGGGGTTACTCCTGGCTCTGCACTCAGGAATTACTCCTGGCGGTGCTCGGGGGACCATATGGGATGCCGGGAATCGAACCCGGGCCGGCACAGGCCGGCCGTGCAAGGCAAACGCCCTACCCGCTGGGCTATCACTCCGGCCCCAGTGTTTTGTTCATTCTTAAAGTCCTTGTGCTTGATTAGGACCGGCAGTAAATATATGGTGGTTTAATGTCAAACTGGTTTGAAGCCTGCGATTCTAGAAGTTAAAGGCTCTCTTTCCACGAGACATCATTGTCATCAAGCATGAATTGCTTTGTTTAGAGTGGTGACAGTAAGAGATACGGTGGTAACTTTTTTTTTTTCTTTTGGGTCACACCCGGCAATGCTCAGGGGTTTCTCCTGTCTCTGCACTCAGGAATTACTCCTGGCGGTCGTCGTGGGACCATATGGGATGCTGGGGATCGAACCCGGCCGGCATGGGCGGCCGATGTCGGCCGCATGCAAGGCAAACGCCCTACCCGCTGGGCTATCACTCCGCCCCTATGGTGGTAACTTTAAATGGTCTTATTTTTGAATACTTGTGTTATTGTTTAGTAAATTTTTGTTTTGTTTTGTGGCCACATCTGGTGAACAGGGCTTACTCCTGGCTCTCTGCTCAGAGGTCCATATATAGTACCAGGGATTGAACTGGGTGCTTTATCCTCTGTATTAATTGCCCTTGATCCTTCTTAAGAACATCAGATGGCGATATGTTATTGAAGACATTTGGGAAGCTGTGGTGTGCTCTTTGTAGTGTTGAAATGAGGTTGTGAATACTGAGAAGTAAAAAAGTTTTGCTGCAAAGGGAATTTTAGTTTACCTATTTATATGAGACTTCCCAATATAAGTAGGTTTATGTAATATAATGATCATTTGGTATCTGATGGAAGATGGTGTAGAAAATAGAAACTCTTGGGGCCGGCGGCCCAGCGGTAGGGCGCTGCCTTGCCGCGGCGGCCTGTGCTGGCCGGGTTCGATCCCTGGCGTCCCATATGGTCTCCACACCACCAGGAGTAATTCCTGAGTGCAGAGCCAGGAGTAACCCCTGAGCATTGCCGGTGTGACCCCAAAAAAAAAAAAAAAAAAAGAAAGAAAGAAAATAGAAACTCTTGGAAAAATCAACAAATTGACTCCATCAATTTATAAAAATATAGGGAAAGGAATTAACTGTTACTTTTTTTTTTGGCATACCCTGGTGGTGCTTAGGGCTTAATCCTGGCTCTGCGCTCAGGATCAGGAATCTTGGTGGTTCTTGGGGGTCCATATGGGATGCCGAGGATCTATCCTGTGCCAACTCTGTGCAAAGCATGTGCCCTACACACTGATCTATTACTTTGGCACCATATTTCTGTTTCTTGAATGGTATGTGTTCATACATGTTTCATTAAGCCTTTCAACTCACAGACCTGTGTATAGGGCTGTCAGAAACTAGATTATCAGTGTTAACATTTATAAATTTGCAGCTTGCTGTAATGTGGATGGGATTTATAAACTACATTTATAAATGACATTTTTGAGTTACTGTCTTATATATTAAATTATTTTGAAATAGAATATTTAGTGAAAAGTCGATATTAAATTGGAAGGGAAAATAAAATTGAAGTATTCAATACTAACAGTTTCAAATTTGGTTTTCTAAGTTTTTAGAGGTACATTTGAAAATGATGTTTGAAGCAGTAGTGATCAACAGGACAAAAATGTTTAAACTTCAGTCAGAGAAAGCCATCCAACTTTAGATTCAGTTTTGAAGAATCCAGTGACTTGCATTTTTATTGACTTCTTAATCAGATCTACAGATCTCTGACCCATAATTTAGCAATATCAATAGTCCGTTAAAAAAGTTTTAGGGGGGCTGGAGCGATAGTCCAGCGGGTAGAGTGTTTGCCTTGCACGCGGCCGGCCTATGCTGGCCTGGGTTCGATCCCGGCATCCCATATGGTCTCCCGACCACTGCCAGGGAGTAATTCCTGAGTGCAGAGCCAGGAGTAACCCCCTGAGCATTGCCGGTTGTGACCCAAAAAAAGAAAATAAAAAGTTTTAGACATTAATAAACTTTGAATTTGTTTTTTAGAGCCAGATTCTGAGTTTTAAAATTCTAACAAAGACAAAAATTGTGAAAAATTAAAATGTATAGTTTTTGTGACATTACTGTTTCAAGAGTTTAGAAGAGGAACAAAGGAGATGGCAGTTATTGCACCTGTGCGGTTTTTCCCTCTTGTTTTTGGGTCACACCTGGCAGTTATCAGGCCTGTTTCCTGGTGCTGCGTTCAGGGATCGGTCCTGGTAGGGCTCAGAAGATCATATAGGGTGCCAGGGCTAAATATCTGCTATTTAATAGTCCTTACTTTTAATTTCATCTGTAGAAGTGAGCTTATGGGGGGGTGGCAGGGTGGGATACTGGTGGAGGGAAAAGGCTCTGGTTAGGGATGTGATGTATGCACGAAAAGTATGATTTAATAGTAAATTCCAGTACCTTAATTAGAATGTTAAAAAAAAATCAAGTCAATAGTTTTCATTAAAAAATTACCTCATTGTAGGTAATGGATCTGTATATCTGGGTCTGTTTGATTTCGTTTTGCTTAGCCTTATATTCATATAGGGTTTTTTTTTGTTTTTTTTTGTTTGCTCTTTGGGTCACCCCTGGTATGCTCGGGTTACTCCTGGCTCTGCACTCAGGAATTACTTCTGGTGGTTCTTGGGGGGACCATCTGGGATGCCAGGGATTTAACTCGGTCAGCTGCATGTAAGGCAAACACCCTACCTGCTGGACTGTCGCTATGGTCCCAATCATATTGGATTTTTATATCAACAGATAGAAGTATTCAGAGGTACATGTGTCTTTGGTATTATTCTGTAGTAACTGTGTAATCCAAAAGCATTTTATTTAAAAAAATCTTTATTTTCATAACTATACATGTAGAATTCATAAATGTACATTCATAAATGTATGCTTACCATGGTAGAATTCAAGTTATTCTCTGTAAAGGTGATCATATTCTTTGCACTATATGAGGATCATGGACACATATGGAAAATAAAATTTGCTGTACTATCACCCAAATTGTGTGATAATATTAGAAGAACTTAAGCTGGAGACTTGTAAACCTATTACTGTTTAAACAGATGAGCAAATCTAGAAAACTTTTCTCTTTGTCCCATATAAAGTGTGAAGGAATTGCCACTCTCCCTTCATAAATATAAGGGAAAGTTATAGCATGGGAAATTCTATTGTACTCATAAAACAGTTTTTTTTTTTTTTGGGTCACACTGGTGATATGGGAAATTCTATTGTACTCATAAAACAGCTTTTTTTCCTTTTTGGGTCACACTGGTGATGCTCAGAAGTTACTCCTGGTTCTGCACTCAGAAATTACTCCTGGCAGTGTTTGGGGGACCATGTGGGATACCAGGATTGAATCCGGGTCTTCTGTGCGAGACAAATGCCCTACCCACTATACTATCCCTCCTGACCCTAATTTTTTTTGATACAAAATAGCATGCCTCTAATTTTTTAAATTTTCTATTTGTAACAACTTTCAGATCATTTGTAAGAGATGTACATTTTAAATTCTACGTAGGAACATCCTGATTTAGATATTTGGTTTTGTGGCACATGTGTGAATGTTAAAATATGAGCTAAGAACCAACTATAAATATTATGAGGCAATTTACTGATAACTTGTTGGTGTTAATTTGGCTAAGAGTTTGTCATTTGCTCTGTTTTGCCAGAGGGTTTTGTTAGATCTGTGATGGATTTTATTTTCTGCATATTACCAAGGATTAAGTCTTCTATTGGTCACCTTGAAGGGGTGGTGAGGGGGAGAGATTTGACTCTTAATCTGCTATATTTTCTCTGGCCCTCAAAGGGTTATTTTTTAAAGATCATTTATCTGTTTCATTTGCATACTTGAGTTTAATGTTGGTAGTTACTGAAGATTGTTCAGTGATGGTCTTACAGCTAGATGAAATCAGGATTAGTTTCAATTAGGGTAGCATGTAACTTTTTTAAAATAAAAAATTACTTTATTATACTACCGTGAGATAATACAATTACAAAGATGTTCATGTTTGGGTTTCAGTCATACAGTGTTCCAGCACCCATCCCTCCACCAGTGCCCATTTCCCACCAGTTCCTCAATTCCTCCCTCCTACCCTAGCCTGCCTCTGTGGAAGGTTCTTTATCTTATCTTATCTCTCTCTCTCTCTCTCTCTCTCTCCAACACACACACACATTGTGGATTGCAATACATACAGTTAGAGGGCTATTGTGTGTATCTTTTACCTATGTTCAGTGCTCACTTTTGATAGCACAGTGGGTAGGGCATTTGCCTTGTCGCGGCCGACCCGGGTTCCATCCCTGGCATCCTCTATGGTCCCCCGAGCACTGCCAGGAGTAATTTCTGAGCGAAGAGCCAGGAGTAACCCCTGAGCATTGCCGAGTGTGACTCAAAAGAAAAAAAAGCACTTTTGAGTGTTAAGTGATATTAATAATTTACATGCTAGCAACAGATAAAGACCAAGACTGGTTCATACAAATCAAGATATATGATCATCCTAATCATGATACCTTTTTGGGGGAGCAGGAGGGTCACACCTTGCTCTGGCTTTGTGTTCAGGGATCCTGGTGGTGTTGGGGTGGGGGGCACTATCTGTGGTGCTGGGAATCAAATGGGGTTGAGTAGACGTAAGGCAAGGGCTTACTGTTTATCTTACTATCTCTCTGACCAACTGTGGTGCTTTTTTTTCCAAGTAAAAGAAAATATAAATTAGTTTAAATAATAAGTAAAGAAAAATGCGCGTGTTTGTATGGAAAACTCAGTGAAGAGTATTGTATGTATGATTTGATGTTTTAATTTTCTAGACTGATTTCTAGAGTTTGTAATGGCTTTTATTTGTATTTTGGTTGACTGCCTAAATATTCTGCATTATGGTGCAGAGATACCTTCACCTGGAAACAATGAGTCTTAGGCTTTCAGCTTATTAGAGACTTCTTCTGAACTCATCTCTGTGACCAGAGGGATGTAATGGGCTGATTGTCTTAGGTTTGGGAGTCAAGGAGAATAGGATTCTCTTAAACTAGTCATGGCCCATTTAGGAAACGGTGGTTAATCTCATGGTTTACTTTTGAAAGCAAGGCAGCTAATGAAGGAGAGTGTTTGTTAAGTAGTCACAATGTTCGCAGTGAAATTTAGTTATTGCTTGCTTGTGTTTTCCCCTAGGCATCTGTTATGAATTCTTTTGCATACTGCTGATGCATTTTCCTTCTGCTAGGAATTTATAGTATTAGAATGACTGAGAAGCCTGGCAAGGGAAGAGGGAAAAGAAGACTCATCCTGTTTTTCTCTTTTTTTTCTTTTTAGGCTGTTACAATTGTTAATCAGCTCTCTCTCTCTCTCTCTCTCTATCTCTCTCTCTCTCTCTCTCTAATAGACTAATAGGGATGCCAAAGGAAAAATATGATCCTCCAGATCCTCGCAGAATTTATACCATCATGTCAGCAGAGGAGGTAGCCAATGGGAAAAAATCTCACTGGGCAGAATTAGAAATCTCGGGTGAGTAGAATCTGAAGCATTTAATCCAGGTCATACTTTAATTTTTTTTTATTGAATTACAGTGAGATAGACCATTACATAGCTGTTTGTGATTGAATTTCAGTCATACAGTGTTCCAACACCCATCCCTCTACCAGTGCACATTTCCCAGCACCAAAGCCCCCAGTTTCCCTCCCACAACCCCCCCAGGAGCACCCCCGCCCCCAGCCTGCCTCTGTGGCAGGCACTTTCCTTCTCCCTCTCTCCACTCCCTGCCCCCTACCCCATTCTCATTTCTGATGATTGTAGTTTGCAATACAAATACTGAAAAGTTAGCCAGGATATACTTTAACAACAAAAAGAACACTTGATATTGTTGTGCTTCATGGTTGGGCATTTTTAATTAGTTGAGCTAATAAAAAATAGAGTATTGTGATACTAGTGTTTATTCTTTTAAAATGTGTGCCTGGTATAGTTTATTTTAATCCTTTCTCCTGAGACATACTTCCAGCCAGAGTTTGCATCTGGAATTTGGCACATTGGGAGTTCACATTCTAAGTAAAACCACTTCTTTGATAGGTTTTATTTTGACTATTACAGAGTAATTATGTTTGCAAAAAGAAATCTTTGCCAATATTTTATCATCTTAGTGTTGACAATATAGGAAAATTAGAAGCTGTTTAACAAATTTATGTGACATTACATATTTAAGCTTTGCTAAGATTGAATATGATTCCTAAGAACTCATAACCCCATTCTAATAGAAAAAGATGAGATAAATCCAAACTGAAGGACATTTTGAAAAACATCCAGCCAGTAATCTATAATTGTCAAGGGTGTAATAAATTAGGGAAGACAGAGGAATTATCAGAGAACAGAGGAAAAGTGAGACATGACTAAATGAAAAGCAGTATTTTGAATTTTGGAACAAAACAGTATTAAAATACTGGTGAAATTTGTTCTGGAGAGATAGCATAGTGGGTTAGGTGCTTGCCTTGCATGTACCTGACCCTGATTTGATCCCGGACATCACCTCAAGCACCCCCTGGAGTAATTCCTATGTGAGAACCAGGAGTAAATCCTGAGCACTGGTGGATGTAGCTCCTGCCAAAACCTGGTAAAATTAAAATAGATGTAATTTAGTTTGAAGTCATGAACTCTTGTTGGTGTCCTGTTACAATGAAGTGAAAAGATTTTTTAAAACTTGGGACCAGGGCATGGTAGATAGCTCAGAGAGCAAGTGTGTGCTTTGCGTGCTGGAGGGCCTGAGTTGGAGCTCCGGCACTGAGTGTCCCCGTGCACTACTCTGTGGCTGACCCTTTTTCTGACCCTTTGTTCCCCCCCACCCACACAGAAATAGAATATAAGTATTGTTTTTATCTATGTATTGATATACTAACTATATATCGGGTTTAGTTTTTCCCTAGTGAGTTTTCATTTATAAATATTAAACCTGCAATTAGACTCAGACCTGAATATAGAACTAATAGTAATAATTATCTGCATTTTGCTAAAATGTAACTGAATGGACAGTGGTTGGTAATCAGAAAAGTGAATGAATAAAACCTTTCAGGTTGACCTTTCCCACCCCCACCCCCCCCAACCCCAAGCCTGCTCTTGTGACATTTGGAGCCATACAGCCTGTGTGGTTGGGACTATGATATGATGTATTTAGTGGCATTTCTCACGTCTACTCAGTACTTGCTAGTAGCACACTTGTGTTTTTCACAGCCAAAGATGTTTGCAGATTGCCAGAGTCCCTTGAGGAACAAAATTGTCCTAGTTGAGAATCACTTAGTTAAAAATTAGAATAAGTCGCTCTTGATGGATTTTTTATTTCAGAGCTTTCTTTCCTATTAAAATGCAGACTCATAGATGATGCTTGAAGCCTGGTTGTAGACAACATAAAGGAATTTGTGGTAGAATACTGGAGAAAAGATTGGAGTCTACTGCTGAGAGGCTATACACAAGATAATATTTCTGTTTTGAGATCTAGTGCTTTCTTTACTTTTCACTTCTCTTTTAATCAGATCTGTTTTTTTAAATGCTATACATTTTGTCAGGTTTATAAAACATTTTCTAAATTAAGATAATACTTCATTTTATAGCAGCTTAAGCTTGGTAATTTACACAGGCTAATGTACCTAATAAATGCTGAAAATTAAGAATCTGAGTCTGGTCTTACTTTTTCTAGTACATGTTTTTCCATTGTTGGCTGATAAAGCTTAATAATTTGTGACTGTTTTCTTTAATATGTTTCATTTAATGATGTGTCATAGTTACTAATGTATAATTGTATCAGATGTGTCCTCAGTCTTTTAAAGTTTATAAACTACTAAAGTTACTAGATATATCTTGCACTTCCAATTTTCATGGAGAATGTAAGAAGTTATTTTGTTGGATATAATGCTCTAATTTAAATATTTCAGGACTGAGCTACCACAGAAGTTCAGTGCAGTCGCATACTTTCTCTTTGAGACCTGACTCATCTCTTGACTCAAACTCCAGGGGTCTTCTTGTTATGCCACATCTGAGTTAGTAGTTGAAAGGTCCTGAGACAGAATCAGGGAAATCAGTCAAAAATGCTATGAAATTAAAGAATGTCTGGGTATATTCGAAGGAATGAATTTGAATATAAAATTAAAGTGTCACAGATAGGGATATATGTATTGAAACGTCTATATATTTGTAGACTTTCTACAAAGTTTCTAGTGGGTAGATCCAGCCACGGTCAGCTGTGCCCGGTACTTACGCCAAGCTCTTCTCAGGGCCAGGTGGCGCTTTGGGAATATACATGGTGCTGGGAATTGAGCTGGCCGTCTGTAAGTCAAACCCCTTACCTGTTTTATTATCTCTCTGTTCCCATAGTCCATTTTTAAACTCTTGTAGTTTAATCTTCTTGAGTTTAATGTTTTAGTCTTTTGCCTTTCAGATTGCAGAGCCTAAGTACATCACTTTGGTTTTGCCTTTTAGGTAGAGTGCGGAGCCTAAGTACGTCGCTTTGGTCATTGACACACTTGACAGCACTGCACCTGAACGACAATTACCTTAGTCGCATTCCGCCTGATATTGCCAAGCTTCATAATCTGGTTTACCTGGATCTGTCATCCAATAAACTCAGAAGTTTACCAGCAGAACTAGGAAACATGGTGTCTCTCAGGTGAGGAAACGTGATAAATATGATTCACTTTATTTAGCTCTAAACTTACCAAATGAAGTCTTGGGGCTGTTACTCATTGTAAGATTTCCACTTGTATGTGAACATTAACTGATCTAAACTGTCAGAGCACAGTTCTGGAGTTGGACTTCCTTTCAGTTTTAGGAACTTCTGTTTATGTAACAATTTCTCTTAACAGTATGTTGGAGTTAAAATCCTAAGTTTCATTTCAGCTCTGATAAGAGTTATCAGATAATTGGGAAAATAATTAATGAGTAAAATTTTAAGGAGCATCTTTCTCTCTCTCTCTTTTTTTTTTTTTTGAGGACTGTGGGGCATATCCCTTGATGTTCAGGGCTTAATTCTGGCTCTGCTCTCAGGAATCATCCTGGCAGGCCCAGGGGACCATATGCGATGACAGGGATTGAACCTGGGTCCGCTGTGGGTAAGGCAAGCGCCTTACCTGCTATACTATCACTCTGACTCTGTCATCTCTGTTTTCTAAGGCAAAGAATAACTATGCATTATAACTCCTTTTTGGGGTCCATGAAACCTGATTATAAGTGTTTCATTTCTAGTTCCTCAGGATATTCTAAAAATTACTCCATAGAAGAAAACTATTTTTGGTGAACATAATTGTGTTTTAAAGTTTTAATTTTAGGAGGCCGGGCGTGATAGTACAGTGGGTAGGGCATTTGCCTCGCATGCGACTAACCTGGGTTTGATCCTCAGGATCCCATATGGTTCCCCAAGCACCGCCAGGAGTACTTCTGAGTGCAGAGCCAGGAGTAACCCCTGAGCATCACTGGGTGTGACCCAAAAAAAAAAAAATGTTATAATTTTATTTTTATTTAAGATGCTATGATTTGCAACAGCTATTATGTTTTATGCATGCAGTGTTTCTGAACCACTGCTAGCACTAGCATGCCGGGCTCTCTCTGCCACTGGCTCTAGGGCTCTTCCACTGAAGAAAATTTTGCAGGATTGCTTTTTCTACTTTATCTTTCGTCGTCATCATCATTATTATTTTGTTGTTGTTTGGGGGCCGTACCTGGTGGTGCTCAGTGATTGCTCCTGGCTCTGTGTTCAGGGACTACTCCTGGTGGGACTCATGGGGTGCCAGGGATTGAATCCAGGTCAGGCATGTGCAAGGCAAACATTCCCTCCCCATGTACTACCATTCCAACCTCTCTATTTTATCATCAGACTAAAAATCAGAAAAGAGTGCTCATATGTTTCAAATGGACATTTGTATCGTTTAGAATTGTGTTCCTTACCATTCCCTCAATGTATGTTTTTGTTATTTTTATATTTTGAACTGCTTTTTAAAGTTACCTAAAGAGGGATGCTTATGTTTGTGTAGTCTGCTCAAAATTTCACAATTGTGACTTAGATCTATGGTATCAGAACTATGCTGTTTTATTTTATGTATCATGGCTTATTTTTGTTTTTGTTATTTTTTGGTTTTGGTTTTGAATGGGCTTGGGAGAATCTGCCGCCTCCATGCTCGGGGTTGCTTCCTGTTGTGCATGGAAGATCCTGTGATTTTGGGGCTTGAGCCTTAACCTCCTGCACTTACATAAAGCTTATTTTTTTGGGCTCAGCTGCTTGAGTGTCTCCAGCCCTTGTGCTTTCCAAGAAATGTTTGTTATATGTTACTGTACATCATAAAATCCTAATATAACTATTCTAGTTCTAGCTATAAATTTAATGTATGTTATTGTTTTAATTACAGTTGAATTCTGAAGTTTGCGAAAGTGTTGTACTTTTTTTAATGAAATAAATTGTGTTCTAGGATATTTTTTGTTCTTGAATACAATTAATAGGATATTGAATATTAAGAATATTTAACCTGTTTGTTCCCTTTGAGTACAAGAATATTTAGCAGAATAAAATTAGATTGTATCTGGTAACCATTTGGGTGACTGAAAAGGCTATAGATTTAGTCTGAGAGTGAACTGTAATTTCTACACTTCCAATGATTTGTGCTAGAGAATGATCAATTTCAGAAACACTTTCAGCAATTTCACAGTTAATACATTTTGTAGCACTTTCATGTTGCACATTATATTTTGGTGATTGTATAAAAATGAATATAGACTTGAATATAGACTATACTCATTGAATGTTAGATTAGGATTAAGACTAAACAATTTAGAGATTAATGAAGTTGGAAATACTAAACTAAAAGCTACTTTTTTTAAACAGGGAATTGCTTTTAAATAACAATCTGTTACGGGTTTTGCCTTATGAACTTGGTCGGCTCTTCCAGCTACAAACTCTAGGTTTGAAAGGTGAGTAACTTTTTGTTTTGTTTCCGTGTCACACTATTAGTATTTGGGGGCAATTCCCTGTAGTTCTTGGGGATCAAACCTAGGACTTCTGCATGCAAAGCATGCACCCTAGCCCCTTTTTTTGGGCTGGGGTTGAGGGCACACCTAGTGATAACTTGGGTTACTCTAGGAGGGCTTTGGAGGGACCACATGCGATACTGGGAATTGAGCCCATGTTGGCTCTGTGCAAGGCAGGTGCCTTAACAACTGTACTGTCTCTTTGACCCACCCCTTTGAATTATCCCGAGCCTGAAGGCAAATGCCCTAAGTGTAATAGTATTACTACTGTTACTCAGTAACATTAATATTGTTAATATTGTTAGTATCAGTAATATTAATAGTTACACAGTAACAGATTAATAATTAAGTTACTCTGAGGTTTCTTAAAAGACCAGTTTGTTACAGTATGGTCAGGTTTTAGTATAATTTTGAGAATATGAAAGGAAAGTGGTTCTTTGGTATATTGGGCTTCAGAATTTAAAAATGTTGCCATAATTTTAAACAGTTTGGTGAAAAATGTTTGCTTTGTTTTAAATTTACTTTCAATTTTCTCTAAGTTGTGAAATTTCTTTATCTTTTTAAATTTTATTTAATTGTTTAAAACTTGAATCACAAGATACACACTTAAAGTTGTTTATGATTTAGTTTCAGCCATACAATGTCCCAACTCAGTCCCTTCACCAGTGCCTGCCTCCATGGCAGACACTTTTCTTCTTTTCTTTTTTTTATCCCTTTTAGGCACTGTAGCTTGTGTTACTGTTCCTGAAAGGGTATCCTGCATATCACTTTACCTCCTTTCAGCATTCACTTTTTGTCCAGAGTGATCGTTTCCAACTATCACTGTCATAGTGGTTCCTTCTCTGTCCTAAATTCACTCCTCTTATCTCTTTGTGACAAGCTTTCTTACCAAGGATCTCTACTGTCTTTGGGTATTCTCACTCATACTGTGTTTTTTTTTTTTATATCCCACAAATGAGTATGAACTTTCTATGTCTGCCCCTCTTCTCTGACTCATTTCACTCAGTTTGATACTCTCCTTGTCCATCAGTATATAAGCAAATTTCATAACTTCATTTTTTCTAATAACTGTAGTGTTCCATTGTGTAGATGTTTCTTTATCCAGTTGTTTGTTCTTGGGCACTCTGTTGTTCCCCGATTCTGGCTACTGTGAATAGTGCTGCAATGAACGTAGGGAATGCAGATGACTTTTCGACTTTGTTTTATTAGGGGCCCCTTGGGTATATTTCTAGAAATGGTATTGATGGATCATATGGAAGCTCAATTTCTAGTTTTTGAGGAAGGTTTAGGTATTTTCCAGAAGGTTGGACCAATCAGCATTCCCACCAACAGTGAATGAGAGTCCCTTTCTCTTCACATCCACATCAGCACTGATTGTTCTTTGGATCTGTGCCACTCTCTATGGTGTGAGATGTATCTCATTGTTTTGATTTGCATCTCCCTGATGATCAGTGATATTGAGTATTTTTTTGTGTGTATTTGGCATTTGTATTTCTTCTTTGAGGAAGTTTCTGTTCATCTCTTCTTCCCAATTTTTCATGAGGTTGCATGTTTGTTTAATTGTTTTGTAAAGTTCTACCAGTGCTTTATTTATCTTGGATGTTAACATCTTACTAGATGAGTGTTGGGTAAATAATTTTCCCCCATTCCATGGGCTGTTTTTGTGTCTCGGTGATTTCCTTTGAGGTGAAGAAGCTTTTCAGTTAATGTAGTCCCATTTGTTTATCTTTGCTTCCATTTTCCTGGTCAGTTCTTTCTTGAAGATGCCTTTAGTTTCAGTGTTATGGAGAGTTCTACCTATATTTTCCTTTATTTGCCTTATGGATTCAGTAGTTGTGATAATTCTTGTTAGAAATATATATTTTTCTTTTAGGGTCACACCCAGCAATGCTCAAGGGTTACTCCTGGCTCTGCACTCAGGAATTACTCCTGGTGGTGTTCAGGGGGCTGTATGGGATGCCAAGGATGGAACCCGGTCGGCTATGTGCAAGGCACACACCCTACCCACTGTGCTGTTGCTCTGGCCCTTGAGAAATATTTTAACACTATAATTTTTTCCATTGTTCTTTAATAGAATTACTCAACAGAGTAAACTCTTAATTTTATTGACTATTTTATTTTTCCCCCATGGTTAGTGATGATTCTTGCTTCTTTTTTTTTTTTAAGTAGAATCATCACGAGACTAAAATTACAAAGCTGTTTGTGATTGGGTTTCAGTCATACAGTATCCCAATCCCTTCACCAGTGTCTATTTCCCACCACCAATGTCCCCAGTTTCCCCTCCCCTCCACCCCACCTTCTTGCTTCCTAGTCATACACTTTTCTTCTGTCTCTCATTTCCTTTTTGGACTTTATGTTTGCAATGCAGATACTGAAAGGTTATCATGTATATTCCTTTACCTACTTTTAGCACTCAATTCTTGTCCAGAGTGATAATTTCCAACTGTCTTTGTTATAGTGGTTTCTTCTCTAGCCTAACTGCTCTCTCTCCCCCCACTACTTGTGGTAAACTTTCAAGCATAGACCGGTCCTCTTGGCCCTTGTTTCTATTGATCTTGGGTAATAGTCTCTTATAATTAAGTTCTAATTTTAAGCTTTGTGTTCCATGTTGGGTTTTGATTGAGTAAACAAAGTGGTAAATGTATATATGTGCATATATATATATATACATGCATACATACATTTTCCCTCTTCTAATTATATGATATGTGTATATATGTATATATACTGTATATGTATATATACATGTATATTGAGGATCTGATGGTACAAATGCAAAAGATCAAGTATGACATCATTGGTCTGACTGAGACGAGGTGGCGTCAGTCGCATCATGCTGTATTTGACACCAGAGAAGAACTGTTCCTTGGAACATGCAACGAAAGAGGCGTCAGTGGCGTTGGTGTCCTTGTCAACACGAACATGGCTGTCAACATTGATTCATTTGAATGCCTAACAAACCGGATAAGATGATTACACTTGAAGAGATGTGGCCCACTGCCAGCAATTTTTTATCTTCATTGTCTATGCACCAACATCCACACACAAGGGAAGATGTAATTGAGAAATCCTACATGGAACTGGAGGAGTTCTATAAAAAAGATCACACCTTCTACAAGATCATAGTCGGTGATTTTAATGCCAAGATAGGACCGAGAAGATCGGCTGAAGAACTCTACATCGGGACTCATGGCCTAGAATGGAATGAACAGGGTAAGAGACTGAGTTCATCATGTCCACCAAGACCATTCATGGGAACTCACAGTTCCAGAAGGCTGAAGCGAAACGTTGGACATGGGAATCTCCTGGTGGACAGTTCCACAATGAAATTGACCACATCATCTTCAATCAACGGTTTTGTCTGACCGATGCTGCTGTCATCCCCAAATTCCAAACAGGATTGGACCACCGTCTCCTTTGTGCAAAATTCTACTTCCCTAGCGAGGGAGAAAAGGCTGCAAAGTTTAAGAAGAGAACTCCCAGAATGACCACCAACTGGGAACTCTTTGGCACCATTGTGGGAACATGGGAAGATACCATCATTGACGACATCGATGAAGAATACAATCGACTGGTTCAGCACCTCCATGATTGTGCGAAGAATGCAGAGAGAGAGAAAGACAACAAAAGGACGCCTGTCTTCAGAAACTCTCAAGCTCATTTGCCAACGTGGCAAGGCGCGAGCCTCAGGCGATCAAATGCTAACGTCCAAGCTTGCAAAGCGGAGCAGAGAAGCGATAAAGGGAAGACCTCAAAGAGAGAAGAGCAGAAATACTGGAAGATGCAGCAGAAGCCGGGAAAAGCATTCCGCAACACCTGCCTGTCCTTCTCCAACTATAAGACCAAGATGACTGCCCTCCGACCCCCAGATGGATCTATCACATCAACCAGAAAGGCAATGGAGATTATCCATGACTTCTACTCATATCTCTTTGATAGCCACATCCATCTGCCCACATACCAAATTCCACAGGATGGTTATATCATTCCCAACGTTCTCCCTTCTGAAACATGACATGCCATTTCATCGGTAAAGAAGGGAACAGCACCAGGCCCAGACAAAGTCAGACTCGAACACCTGAAGAATCTGCCGTCAGTACTCATCAGTACACTAGCTCGGCTCTTCACACGCTACCTGTCCGAATGCAAGGTGCCCTCCCAATGGAAAACCAGCAGGACAGTTCTACTGTTCAAGAAGGGAGACATTCACGACATTGACAACTATCACCCCATCTGCCTGTTGTCTGTCATCTACAAGCTGTTCACTCGAGTCATCCTGAACAGGATTGGCAGAACACTAGATGAAGGACAGCCATGCGAGAAAGTTGGCTTCCGGAAAGGATTCAGCACAGTCGACCATATCCACATGGTAACCAAGCTCATTGAGATTTGTAGGGAGTACAAAATGCCACTCTGGATCATGTTCATTGATTTACAGAAAGCCTTTGATTCTGTGGAGATTGAAGCAGTCATCGAAGCTCTAGCCAAACAGGGGGGTTCAAACCCAATACATCAAGATCCTTCGTGAGCTGTATTACGGATTCACCACCAGGATCTCACCATTCTACAAGGGAAGTGATCATTGATGTCAAAAAGAGGGGTTCGACAGGGGTGATACCATTTCACCAAAACTCTTCAGTGCTACCCTCAAGAACATCATGCGACAATTAGAATGGGAAGGAATGGAAGTGAAGATAGACAGTCGGCAACTATACCACTTCTGCTTTGCCGATGATATCGTTCTAATAACGCCAAACATTAGCCAAGCGGCACAATTGCTGGCTGACTTTGACCGAGAATGTGGAAAGATAGGTCTACAGCTGAATCTAAACAAAGCAATGTTCATGACAAATGAACTAGTTCCATAGGTCCCATTCACTCTCAATGGAACAGACATCTCTGAATGCAGCAGTTTCGTGTACCTAGGTCGAGAAGTCAACATGATGAACGACCTAAAACCTGAGCTGCGCAGGAGGAAGAGAGCAGCATGGAATGCCTTCAAAGGCATCGAAGAAATAGCTAAAAGGACAAAGAACCTCCGGCTCCAGGCACATCTCTTTGACTCCACTGTTCTCCCTGCATTAACATATGCCTCAGAGACCTGGGCCCTACGAAAGCAGGGTGAGAATGCTATTTGGGTCTCCCAGAGAGGAATCGAAAAGAGCTATGCTTGGAATATCACGCCTCACTCAAGTGAGAGAAGGAATCTGGAGTTCCGACCTCCATCGCTATTCCAGAATCAGGGATGCTGTCTCGTTTGCCAAGGCATCGAAAATCAGATGGGCTGGACATGTAATGCGATTTGGAGATGACCGCTGGACTAGAGCTGTTGCCGACTGGATCCCATGGGATGTCAAAAGATCACGTGGCCGCACACCTACAAGATTGTCAGACTTCTTTGTCAAGACCCTGAAGGAACCGTTTGAGGCTCTTCATATTCCTGAATCAACTCAGATGCCATTGGGCTGCATTGGCACGTGATAGGGTCCAATGGAAATGTTACTGGCGCCCGCTTGAGCAAATCGATGAATAATGGGATTCAAGTGATCAAGTGATATTTTCATGTTTCATAAAGTGATAATTTTATGTGTGTACATACTTTTTTTTCAGTTTATTATTATATTTTAAGGGGCCAAAATTCTTATTTTTTGTATTCGAGGTATTCCTTGATGACATCCTTAGCCTGTGAATCTTTAATGCAGCCTAGAACTACAACATACATGCAGCTAACCACTTTAGAGGGGCTTCCCTCTGTCAGTTTTACAGAGGCCAACCCGTTCCCCCTAGTTTCTTGTTGTTATTAACCTTTAGTTAGGTTGACCTGGTGTTCAGCATAAAGTTCTTCCACCACCTTAAGAAGCTCATCACAGGTTGTTGCCAGCCCAGGACGATGGGGCTTATGTAAGGCTTTGGCAGTTTGGTGGATTCCATGTCCTAGGCCATCACGGAATGAGGACAGTCTTCAGAACCTCCTTAAGGCAGTATTCACATCTTCTACGACCCAGCAGCAATGCCCTCCTTGACCATGGTGGTAGATTACTGGTGAAGCTGAATCCGGAATGCATCCGAGCCTTTGGCTGTGTTCAGTTCCGTGGTGGCAGGGAAAGAGCACCCCTCTCCTTTTTTTCCCAATTTAAATCACACTTGAATCTAGGGAAATTTATAATGGTGGGTTTTTTTTTGTTTGTTTGTTTATTTGCACACTGCTGGATTTGATAATCTCGGTCAAGAACTGGAGGTTCTGAGATTTTACCCTTCTTAAAAAGTAATTAGTTAAACTAGGCAATTTGTTTCATGGTTAAAAGGCAGAAAATGCGATTTTTTTTGGGTTAGAGATGATGAACATTGCCACTGAAGATCAAATAGGTTTGGATATGTATGTATATTTTAATTGGGTGATCTAGGGGTTAGAATGCAAACTTTTTTACCAAGCAGTAAGTAGTAAAAGCTAATCCTGTTTCCCTGGCGGACTGGGATGGGTGCAAACTATTCCATGGAGTATTATGCTGGAGTTTCCTTGACAGTTGCCTACATAGCTAACTGTAGAGCTGTTCAGGAGATAGCTAAGCCTCGAAATTAGTCACATTTACCAAAATGAGTAGGGCAGCACAGAATCCCTTGTGTACTCTGTTTTCCAACATTTTTTCCTTTTACCTTTTTTTTTTTTTTTTGCCGTCGCTGGGGATTGAACCCAGGTTCACATATGAGGCCTGTGTTCTGCCACCAAAATATATCCCAAACCACTATCATTTTTTTTTTTTTTATGTGCTGCATAGATGCATTGGCAGCAACACCCTGGAATTGTTCTGGAGATCAAGGTGAACATTTATTGCAGTTTTGGTACTAATCCCAGGGCTCCTATATCAGCGTAGGCCAAGCGGTCACTCATCTTTTTTGACCCATCTCCCTAGCCCTTAAGGAATGTTTTACGTAGATGTTATTGAATAAGATAAACTTTTGTTTCATATTGCTGTCCAGTTCTCTTAGAGTTTAAGATGGAACTTATCAGTTTCTTGAAGTTTTGGGTAGCTTGATTCTATAAATCATTGCCTGGTGTTTTCTTTGTACAATTCATTTACTATATTTTAATATATTTGTAATTATAAGACCTCTTGAGACAACCAATTATTTATGAGTTAGTTTTGTTGGACCATGCTTTTTAGAAGAGACATCCTTCTGAATGGTTCCTTCCGAAAAGCATGTCTTCTGAAAAGGATCTGAAGACGTGATGTGTTTATTGTGAGGGTAGTATTGCATTATGTGGTACCACAGTATTTTTTATCTGCATATGTGATCGTGGTCCTGGAATTCTTAATTTCTAACTAATGTTTAGCCTTTGTAGTCATTGTACATTCTCTGACATTTGCCAGATGATGAAATCACCTAACATGTCAGTGCCCAGTGAGCATTATTCAGATGATATAAATAAAAAGGCACAAAATGTATTAATATTACAAGGCAGTATTCCATTGTGTGGATCTACCAAGTTATTTTATCTTGACAAGTTGAGAATTTGTGTAGCCTTCAGTTATGGGTGGTTAAGACTAAGTTACATTAAACATTTGAATGTGACTTTAAAATTTTATTTTATATGTTGATTTTGAGACTACACCTGGTGATGCTCATGGGTTACTCCTGGCTCAGTGCTCAGGAATTACTCCCAGTGGTGCTGGGGGAGACCATATGGTATCCCATGAATTGAACCTTGCTGACTGTGTGCAAGGCAAGCACCCTACCCACTCTACTCTGGTCACTGAATGTGACTTCTGTTTGAAATAAGTTTTATATTCATTGGGTAAATACTTTAGGAGTGGGATTTGCAAGTTGTTTGGTAGGTATATGTTAAACATCATAAGAAATTGGGACCAAGAAAATAAACTGGAAGTGGGTGAGCACATGTCTGTTAAAATCCTGGTGCAGGAATTTGATGGAATGTCACCTGTCCCCAGCAGTGCTGATGGCTCTTCTTTTTTTTCTTTCTATTTTTTTTTTTTGGTTAGTTTTTTGAGGGAGGGGGTCACACTTGCCAGTGCTCAGGGCTTACTAACTCCTGGCTCTGTGCTCAGGGTTTACTCCTAGCAGGGATTGGGGACTCTAATGGGTGCCAGAGATCAAACCTGGGTTAACCACATGGAAGACAGGCCACATAACCCACTGAATATCTCTCTGACCCTGATCCCTCTTTACAAAAAAAAAAAAAAATCATTTAAATAATGGCTATTATATTACATTCACAACAAAAATGTGAGAAGATTTTAGTTGTTGCAGAGTCTTTCTGGCATTTGGTTTTCAGTATTTTATTTTTTTGTTCAAATAGCCTGTAGTATTTAGTATTTTTGTTCAAATTGTTCAAATATCCTGTAGTATTTAGATTTCAGTGGTCATTTCTCTGATAATCATACCATAGTTTTTCAGATCTTTTATTTTTATTGAAATGTCTTCTATCTTCTGCCAAATTTTATTGCTGAATTGATTTTATTTAATTATTGAAATTTGATTCCAGTCTTTTTCAGCTAAGCGTTTTGCAGATACTTTTTTTTCATCTGTCAAGGCATGCGTTTTCTTTTCTTTAAAAGACTTTGATGAAATTCTATTTATCAACTTATTATTTTAAAATTATACCTTGGTATCATAGCTAAATATATCTTTGCCTCCTTAAGTACATACAAGTTTTCTTTTACAGACTTTATAGATTGTTGTTGATAGTGATAGTGACCTTGGGTTCACATGTTAGACATCTTTTGAGTTTATTTTTCTTTGTGGTGTAAGGTTGGTAGTATTGAATTTGCAGATCCAGTATTCCAGCATTATTTGTTGAAAGAGTTGGTTTCTACTAGATATTCCTTGCAGTTTTGTTTGCATTCAGTCGACCCAAATAGTATGGGTTTATTGCTAGTCTCTCTCACTTAATCTAAATCAACACCAAATGTTTGATTACTGTAGTTTTATGACAAGCCTCAAAGTGTGTGGTTACGTTTTTAAATTGCTTTGGTTCCTCTAAATTATTTTCACTGCTGTATAAATGTTAGAATCAGCTTATGATCACTGCAAAATATCCTGCTGAAATTTTAAAACTTAGTTCTCCTGAGTATGTAGATTACTTTGGAAGGAATCAATACAATATTGAGTCTTTAAGGAATTCACATTCAGGAATATGTTATTCCTCAGTTTCATAGAACTTCTTAATACTTTAATGTTCTGTTGTTTTCAGCATGCAGATCTTAATCTTTGTACAGTACTTACACCTGCATGTCTAATGGTTTTCCATGCTATTGTAAGGTATATCTATCTAACTTACAGGTATCCAGGTATTCTGATATTCTGATATGTCCAGTTATTCTGAGTTGTTATTCTGTTAGATCCAGTTGTTCTTAGTGCAGAGCCAGGAAACCACTGGGCATTGCCAGATGGGTCACCCAAAGACTGAAAAAAATTAAAATAATCAAATGCAGTCGATTTATTTAATACATTGCCTTGTCTCTAGAAACATTTGTAACTAGCTTCTTGAGTTTTATGAACAAAATATATGAATAGAAAATGTGTCACTTTTAAACAATATGTAACTTTGAATTTATTGCCTTATTATAAGGACTAGCACAGAATTAAGTAGAAGTGATGGCAGTGCATAGCCTTGCCTTTATCTTTGTTTCAGATGGAAAGTGCTGTCTTTCACCATTATGTAATCAGCAAGTGTTTTGGTGGATGAACCTTTGGGTAAATGAATTTCCCTTCTGCTCTACATTTGCAGAGGGGTTTTGACATTGCTACAAGATGAGTTTGGGGGGGCCGGGCGATAGCCCAGCGGGTAGGGCGTTTGCCCCTTGAGCGCCGCCGCCCATGCTGGCCCGGGTTCGATCCTCGGCATCCCATATAGTCCCCGAGCACCGCCAGGAGTGACTTCTGAGTGCAGAGCCAGGAGAAACCCCTGAGCATTGCGGGTGGTGGCCCAAAAAAAGCAAAAAAAAAAAAAAAAAAAGATGAGTTTGTCAAAACCTTTTTCTCTGCAATTGTAGTTCTTTTTTATATATTGAATTACTTTGAAGGATTTCAAATATTGAACTTACTTTTTATTCCCATATTAAAACCACTTGGTCATAATTATTCTCCTAATATAGATTATTGAATATTTTTTTGCTGGCATTTTGTTGAGGATTTATGCATTTAATTTAATGCCTTTGATTTTATGTCAAGATACTTCTGACTTCATAAAATCAGTTGAAAAGTGTTAGGAAAAGAGCTGTTTACTATCTCAAATAATAGTTTCTCAGTAAAGTTGTATGTGGCTAGCACTTTCTTTATTGACAGATTCTAAATTACTAATTAAATCTCTTGTTGACAAAGACTTTTGAACTTCTTTAGTTACTGTTTGTGTGGTGTATCTTTATTTGTTTTATTTTCATTATATCTGAATCAATGATTCTGTTATATTATGCTACTACATGAGGTGAGTAGCTTATTTTTCTTTCATGCCCAATATTTTAGTATTCTGCTGATGATTTTTATAGTAAGTTTAGTCCATTTACATTTAATGTTTTTAAGATTTTGTTCCTCTTTCCTTGCTTTGGTTGTTGTTGGTGGTTCAGTCACCAGAGGTCACACATGGGTTTTTTTGTCATGCTTGTTTGTGTTCATGTATCTGATTGTGGTGCTTGCACATGCAATCTGTGGTGCTCACAGGAAATTTCACACTTTGTGTCTTTCGCAGTGCTTTCTAGGAGTCTGTAATTTTAGTGCTCCAGAGATGCACATCCTATATAGCAGTGCTGGGGGCCTAGTGGCAGAGCTCTGGGACCTTGTTCAGTGCATGTGAGCGGCCTCAGGGATTGAACTCTGACTTTGTGCTTTTCCGGGGAGCTATTCCTGGGCCCCTACATGTAATGTTTTTAGTGATAAGGGCAGTATGTGTACCTGCAATTTTGCTTATTTTTTTTTAATGTCTTATGTTTCTATTTCTAGTTAATTAGTTAATTTTTTTTAAAGTATTTTATTATACCACCGTGAGATATACAATTACAAAGATATACAATTAAAAAGTTCATATTTGGGTGTTGGTCATACAGTGTTCCAGCACCCATCCCGCCACCAGTGCCAATTTCCCACCACCAATGTCCCCTGGTTCCCTCCCTCCCCCCCTCAGCCTGCCTCCATGGCAGGTTCTTTATTTCTTGCCCTTTCTCTCTATCTCTCTCTCTTTTCCTTCCCTTCCAGACTATGGATTACAGAACATACATTAAAGGGTTGTCATGTGTATCTTTTTGCCTCTATTTAATGCTCAGTTCTAGGTTGACATTAGTACTTTCAACAATTGTTAGCACACTGTTCCATTTTCTGTCTTACCTAGCCTCTGACTCCCACACGTTTGTGATAATTTCCAATTTTGACAAGACCTCCTGATACAATGTCATGTTTCACTTGACCTTGGATATTGGTATCATACTATATACATATATATTTATGTCATGCAAATAAATGCAGTCATATTCTGTATCTGTCTCTCTCCTTCTGGCTAATTTCGCTCAACATAATCTTCTCCATGTCCATCCATTTATAGGCAAATTTTATAACTTCATTTTTTCCTAACAGCGGCATAGTATTCCATTGTGTAGATGTACCAAAACTTCTTTATCCAGTCATGGATTCTGGGGCACTCTGGTTGTTTCCAGATTCTGACTATTGTGAATAATGCTGCTATGAACATAAAAGTAGGGATGGTGTTTCCGCTGCATATTTTTGGCTTCCCAGAGTAGATTCCCAGGAGTGGTATGGCTGGGTCAAATGGGAGTTGAATTTCTAGTCTTTGGAGGAATGTCTATATTGTTTTCCAGAAAGGCTGTACCAGACAGCATTCCCACCAACAATGGATGAGTGTCCCCTTTCCCCACATCCAGTACTTGTTGTTCTTGCTCTTTTGGATATGTGCCAGTCTCTGTGGTGTAAAATGATATCGGCATTGTTGTTTTGATTTGTATCTCTTGTGATTAGTGATGATGAGCGTTTTTTCATATGTTTTTTTGGCCATTTGAATTTCTTCCTTGTTGAAGTTTCTGTTCATTTCTTCTTCCCATTTTTTGATGGGGTTGTTTTCTTCTTGTAAAGTTCTACCAGTGCCTAATATATCCTGGATGTTAACCCTTTATCAGATGATATTGGGTGAATATTCTTTCCCATTCTGTGAACTGTCTTTGTATCTTGGTCACTGTTTCTTTTTGAGGTACAGAAGCTTTTCTTCTAGTTGCTTTGTTAGTGATGTTTCACCTTTGAAGATGCCTTTAGCTTCAATGTCGTGGAGGGTTTTTCCTATATTTTCTTCAACGTACTTTATGGATTCAGGTCTGATATTGAGATCTTTAATCCATTTTGATCTGATTTTTGTTCATGGTGTTAGACACAGGTCCAAATTCATTTTTTTTGCGATGTCGCTGCCCAGTATTTCCAACACCTCTTGTTGAAAAGACTTTCCTTACTCTATTTTGGACTCTTTGCACCTTTATCAATGATTAAATGATCATGTATTTGAGGTTGGGTGTCAGGATACTCAATTCTATTCCATAGGTCCACAGGTATGTTTTTATTCCAATACCACGCTGTTTTAATTACTACTGCCTTGTAGTACAGTTTGAAGTTGGGAAAGGTGATGCCCCCCATCTTCTTTTTTCCCGAGGATTGCTTTAGCTATCCTTGGGGGGTTTACTCTTCCATACAAATTTCAGGAGTGTTTGGTCAATTTCTTTTGAAGAATGTCATGGGTATCCTTATAGGGACTGCATTGAATCTGTACAGAGCTCTAGGGAGTATTACCATTTTGACAATGTTGATTCTCCCCATCCATGAGCAGGGAATGTGTTTCCATTTCCTTGTGTCCTCTTTTATCTCTTGGAGCAGTGTCTTGTAGTTTTCTTTATACAGGTCCTTTACACACTCCGTTAAGTTGATTCCTAGGTATTTGATTTTCTCTGGCACAATTGTGAATGGAATAGTTCCCTTAATATCCCTTTCTTTTCCTTATTTGTATATAGTAAAGCCACCGACTTTTGGGTGTTTCTTAGTTAAATGGGTGTTTTTAGTTGTTCTGATTTAATTTCATTGTTTCTCGTTATTTTTTATTCTATTCTTAAATGATTATCCTGGGTTTGTAATTAATACATTAGATTTTGGTTGGCTAATCATGTCAATTTGAGTAATACAAGAAAACTTGTACCTATAGCTCCTGCTTTTTTTTTTTTTGGGGGGTTCACACCCGGCAGTGCTCAGGGGTTTCTCCTGGCTCTGCACTCAGGAATTACTCCTGGCGGTGCTCGGGGACCATATGGGATGCCGGAGTTGAACCCAGGCCGGCATCGGCCGGCCACGTGCAAGGCAAATGCCCTACCCATCGGGCTATCTCCGGCCCCAATGGCTCTTGCTTTTTTGTGGTATAATTGATATGTGTTGTTTTTATACATTTGTGTGCTTGTCATCATAAATTCGTGACTATTATTTTTTTACAATTGTCTCAGTTAGAGTTAAAAAGTACACGTAGCCATGTCTTTTGTATGTATTTACCCAGTTGCCTTTTCATGGTATTTTTAATATTTCAGTGCATTTAATTAAGTTTTCTCATCTGGTAACATTTTTGCTCTCTTATAATCCTTAAGAAATAAAGAAGTATTTTTATGGCTAGGTGTAGATTTCTTGGTTAGTAATATTTTTCTTAGACTACTTTTTTTTTTTTTCTTTTTGGGTCACACCCAGCAATGCTCAGGGGTTACTCCTGGCTCTTCGCTCAGGAATTACTCCTGGTGGTGCTTGGGGGACCATATGGGATGCTGAGGGTTGAACCCGGGTTGGGCGCGCACAAGGCAAACGCCTTATCTGCAGAGTATTGCTCGGGCCCCACTTAGACTACTTTAAAAGTGTCATTCTACACCTTTTCGACCCCATGGTTTCTGATAGAAATCAGGTGATATTGTAGATTTATACATGCTGAACCCCCCCCCCCCCCCCCATGCTTTTAATATTCTTCCTCTGTCATTGACTTCCTACAACTTTTAAAATTTGTCTTGGTGTGAATCTCTTTCATTTAATCTTGGTGTTTGTTGAATTTCTCAGATGTATAAATATGAAGTTTTTCATTAAATATTCCCCTTTTGGTCCTCCTAACATTTGTATATAGTAGTAGACTGATAGTGTCTAACAAATCTGAGTGCCTTTAATCTTCAGTTTTCTTTCTGTTCTTCATATCGTAACCACTGAGCTACCCAGCTCAAGACCCAGAGCTCTTCCAGTCCTCACAACGAAGACTGCTCTTTAGTCTTTAAGAGGATTTTTTCCCCCCACTTCCTAATTTCTTTTTATTTTTAAAATAGCCCTTGGTATTGAAATAGGTGGACCCCAATGGGTGACTTATGTGAGGAGGGAAGGAGAGATGGCCATTTCCTTCTCAGCCTCCTCTGCCGTCCGGGACCCTAGAGCTGATACAGTCTGTGATGAGCCCTGTGGGACATAGGCCTGAGCCCCTGCCAGCCTGACTAGATCACTATCAAGCCACATCTGATGTCCGCTTGATCTCTAGGCAGGAAGTTGAGCCCCACCACCCCATCTCTCAGGGAGCTCAGGAACTCTGGCTGGAGTGAGAAATTGCTCTTTGCAGGAAAGGAAAGTCAGTCCTAAACCTTATCCAAAGTTTCTAGGTTCTTGTCCTCATGGAAGAAGAACTTTCAGGAGTAGACAAGCAGTGAAGTAAAACAGATTTTATTCAGAGGCTTTTAGGAAAGGGGAAGTAGGGAGAGAAATTAACAGAGTAACACACTTGAGAGAACCCATACACATCCCAGCATTAGATATGAAAGCATGACAGCACAGATCTCAAGAGGGGAGATGTGGACCACACATGTGCTCTGTCATCACATGCGCTTGGCCACGTGGACTCAAGCAGCACATTGGCTCTGGCAGCGTATGCGCACACTTCCCCTTTGTTCAAGGTGGCCTTTATATGGTTTTCTCAGCTACCCCACATGGGGGCTTCTGCAAAAGCGGAGGGCTTTGAATGGCCTTGGTCTGAAGCTTCTCTGGCAAAGATGAGGGTCGCTCAGGTGCCATAAATCCTTAATTGTAGTCTCTGGCTTAGCTGAAGTTAACTTTTCCAATGTTCCAGACTCCTTGGTCCCAGGAGCATCTTATCAGGTCCAGGCCTCACTTCTTGCAGCTTTGAATTAATTGGATTTATTGCCTCTCAGAAATTTCTTTTTGGCATGGACCCCTCTCTCTGTCTGCCTAAGTATGATGTAATTTTACATATTTTTTTTTAAGGTTTGAAACTATTTAAAGTTCATGGCTTACATTGTTGTTCATAATACAGTTGTTTCAGGCATTTAGTGTTCCAACACCAATCCCACCACCCAAGTGGGATCTTCCCTCTACCAGTGTCCCCAGTTTTCCACCCACCCGCCAAGCCTGCCCCTTAGCAGACACAAAATAATTTACTTTCATAGTACTTGGAGCTTTTTTTGTTGTTGCTGTTGTCTTGTTTTTATTTTTGGGCTATCCTCAGTGATTCTTAGGGTTTATTCCTGACTGTGTGCAGAAATTACTCCCGACAATGCTTAGGGGGACCATATGGGATACCGAGGATTGAACCTTGGTCAGCCACGTGCAAGACAAACACCCTACCACTGTACTCCACCCTTATACTGCTTTTCCAACATGTATGTCACCACAGTGTTCCTGAAATCACTGTCTGGGGCTTCATAGTGCTGTTTGGTGCTGGGTGGGCCTTTTTATTACTGGGCTCTATGGTGCTGGGTGGGCCTCTGTATTACTGAGCTTTACAGTGCTGTTTGGTGCTTGGTGAGCCTCTTTGTTACTGGGCTTTACAGTGCTATTTGGTGCTAGGTGAGCCTGTGTTTTCCTCACTGAGCTTAGCAGACAACTTAATGGACAGCTTTCTATGCAGCTTTCCCATCTGTTTTTCTGTGCTGTCAGTAGGTTTTCTGTTCTGAAATGTGAAAGTCTGTGGCCACGCTCTTCAGGAGCTGTGGAACTGGGACGAAGCCTGGAATCTCTCTGAAATTAGTCATGGAGCTCTGGAGCTGGACCCTTTATATTCCAGAGGAGGATGTTGAGTGTGGGTGAGGTGCTGGGCTTCTCAGCAGGCCAGGAACTTGCCTGTCCCCATCCCAAGAAGGATCCAGAGACTTCAGCCAGAGCCGGGGCCACCTGGGATGTTTCAGCAGCAGTGTCACTTTGAGATTAGGCATAAACTTTAATTTTTTCGGGGGACTTCAAGTAACAGGAGCCCAGGGGTTCTCCTTGTGGCTCAGCTTGGGGACCTCCTCAGGGCCACACTTCATTGATGGTGTTCATGGGACCATGTAGTGCTAAGGCTTGAACCCTGGGTCTCTGCATGTCGGGCATGCACCCCAATGTTTGAGTCCTCTCCCTGGCCCTATGTTAATTCTTTAGACACAGTTTTCTCTAGATCAACACATTGAATGAGTGACTTTTAATATTAAAATAAATCTTATTTTGGTAACAGTTTGATATATACTTTACAGATATATATGTCTGAAAAATATATATCAAACTGTTTATATATATAAACAGTATTCTTCACTATCACTATCTATCTTCCCGTTCATCATCTATTTGTTAGAGCGGGCACCAGTAATATCTCCATATGTCCTGTCTCATGCTAGTAAAACCCAAAGGCATCTGCTTGCTCCAGGAACATAAGAGCCTCCAACCATTATATTAGGTCATGGGAATGATCTAATATAAATGTTAGTGGTATTTGGCATATCAAATACAACACAAATAGCTTACCAGGCTTGCTGTGCAGGTGGCATACTTTTGTAGTCACCTCTGAATAAAGCATTTATTGATGAGAGCCGGGCTTTGATAGTCTGGTCTGCTGGGTGGAGTTGTGACGAGAGGGAAGTCCGGATGTGGAAGATGGCGGCCCCCATGGAGTCTGGGGTTTGTCTGGCTTGTTGTGAGAGTACGCTTAAACATCACCATATATATTCTGATCCCCACCAAAAGTTGGTATATTCTCAGGAGTGGTATTGCTGGGTCAAATGGGAGCTCAATTTCTAGTTTTTTGAGGAATGTCCATATTAAGTTTTCCAAAAGGCTGTACCAGTTGGCATTGCCTCCAACAATGGATGAGAGGCCCTTTCTCCCCACATCCATGCCAATACTGGTTGTTCTTGTTCTTTTGGATATTTTAAATACTATTTTGTGTATTCATTGTTAGAAATGAAGCTTTATTGTTATTATTCAGTGATACTTTTTCAAGGACTGGCAGACTCTTGGGTGTTTGAAAAGGCTAAACTATTCGTCATGCACAGCCATTGATCTCTTTGTTCAGCTTTGTGGTCTGCTAATGCTTGGATCAATACATCAAGATCCTTCCTGAACTGTATTACGGATTCACCACCAGGATCTCATCATTCTACAAGTAAGTGATCATTGATGTCAAAAGAGGGGGTTCGACAGGGTGATACCATTTCACGAAAACTTTTTAGCACCACCCTCGAGAACATCATGCGACAATTAGAATGGAAAGGAATGGGAGTAAAGATAGATGATTGTCAACTACACCACCTCCGCTTCACTGATGACATCGTTCTAATAACACCAAACATTAGCCAAGCGGCACAAATGCTGGCTGACTTTGATCGAGAATGTGGAAAGATAGATCTGCAGCTGAATCTCAACAAAACAATGTTCATGAAAAATGAACTAGTTCCAGAGGTCCCATTCACTCTTAACGGAACAAATATCTCTAAATGCAGCAGTTATGGGTACCTAGGTTGAGAAGTCAACATGATGAACGACCTAAAACCTGAGCTGCACAGGAGGAAGAGAGCAGCGTGGAATGTATTTAAGAGCATCGAAGAAATAGCTAAAAGGACAAAGAACCTCTGGCTCGGGCACATCTCTTTGACTCCATGCCTCAGAGACCTGGGCCCTACGAAAACAGGATGAGAATGCTATTCGAGTCTCCCAAAGAGGAATTGAAAGAGCTATGCTTGGAATATCACGCCTCACTCAAGAGAGAGAAGGAATCTGGAGTTCCGACTTCCTCCCGACGAGGAGAATCAGTGACACTGTCTCATTTGCCAAGGTGTCGGACATCAGATGTGCTGGACATGTAATGCGACTTGGAGACAACCCCTGGACTAGAACCGTTATCGACTGGATCCCACGGGATGTCAAAAGATCATGTGGCCGCCCACCTATAAGATGGTCAGATTTCTTTGTCAAGACCCTGAATGAATGGTTTGAGGCTCTTTATACTCCTGGAGCAAGGAGATGCCATTGGGCCACTGGCACTTGA
Source organism: Cryptotis parvus (assembly GCA_021461705.1). NCBI lineage: Eukaryota > Metazoa > Chordata > Mammalia > Eulipotyphla > Soricidae > Cryptotis > Cryptotis parvus. Next base: position 5,368 of record JAJIBD010004557.1, on the reverse strand, counting down.
CAAGGACAAATGGAAATGTTACTGGCGCCTGCTTGAGCATATTGATGAACCACAGGATGTCAATGTCAAGTGATCAAATGATTAATGCTTGGACATAGATGTCCTTTAATGCCCCAAACAGTGGGTTTCTCTCTTTGACCAATGGCACTTTTGGTGGTTATTCCTTGCACTATTTAGACAGGAATTTTGCAACTTGTGTTTCAATCATCACTATATAGCTGTGCATCACTTCAAGGTGAGGTAGAGTGAGATTATATGATATTGTTTTCACATCTTTCCTAAGCATGTGCATAGCTATTACATACATAATACAGTCTCTAGACCCCAGGAATGTCAGAATCTTTCAAACACTTAACATCTTTATATCACTTGTATCACTTGTCTTTCCGTTGATCATAGATTTGCTCGATCGGGTACCAGTAGCATCTCCATATGTCATGTTACATGCTAGCGTAGCCCAAGGGCATCTGCTCGCTCCAGGAACATAAAAAGATTCCAACCATTCCATCAAGTCATGGGAATGAAGTCTATAATTGTTACTGGTATTTGGCATATACCACCTTGGCAGAGCCTCACAACAAGCCAGACCACCGCTCCTCACTCCACGGGCGCCGCCATTTTTCCACTTCTGGACTTCCCCTCGTCAGAACTCCACCCAGCAGACCATCACAGCCCGGATCACCGACACCCACCCTGCCGCAGCTTTTTCCTCAATCCGGCCCAGGTATGCTGGTCCAGAGACTCTCACACATGGGGCAGAGCTGTTCCTTGCTCTCCCTGTGCAAAGTCGCTTCATGAGGCAGTCGGGAGGCATGGCGGGTTCTAGCCCTGGCCCACCACCTCGGCAGAGCCTCACAACAAGCCAGACCACCGCTCCTCACTCCACGGGCGCCGCCATTTTCCCACTTCTGGACTTCCCTCTCGTCAGAACTCCACCCAGCAGACCAGCCCATCACAGCCCGGCTCGGCGCTTGGCCGGCAGTGGTTCATCAATAAATGCTTTATTTGGAGGTGTTTAAAAAGAGTTTGCCTCCCGCTCGACAAACCTGGCAAGCTTCTCGTGTTGTATATGATATGCCAAATTCCAGTAACAATTATATTAGGTCATTCCCATGACCCTAATATAATGGTTTGAGGCTCTTTATGTTCCTGTAGCAAGCTGATGCCCCCTGTCTCTACTGGCATGAGACAGGACATATGGAGATATTACTGGTGCCCGCTCTAGCAAATAGGTGATCAACGGGAAGATCGTGATTGTGATCGTGATTTGGCATATCAAATACAACACGGGTAGCTTGCCAGGCTTATCCGTCGGGTGGGATACTATTGTAGACACATATAATCTCAACGTTTATTGATGAACTGTGTGGTCGTGATTGGCTCTTCTGGGTGGAGCTCTGAAGAGAGGGGAGTCTGGATGTGGAAAATGGCAGTCCTCATGGTGTGGGGGTTCCTCTGGCTTCTTGCAAGGCTCTGCTGGGTTGGCAGGCCAGGGCTAGAATCCATCATCCCTCCTGGGAGCCTCATGAACAGCTCTGCCCCATGTCTGTGAGTCTCTGGATCAGCATACCTGTGCTGGGCTGGAAAAAAAAACTGCTGCAGGGTGGGTCTTGGCGAGCCGGGCTGTGATTGGCTCTTCTTTATATACTGTTTTTTTTTTATATACTTTATATACTGTTCTTTATATATTTTTATATACTATTTTAAAAAAGCCTGCCTTAACTCTTTCCTTGCCCTTCGGCAGCCATACTGTTGAAACATTTGCTTGTAATGGTTTCCTAAACATCCCACCCTTTTTTTCCTTTTCACTAGGAAATATCAAGAAACCATCATGTGATGCATATGTTGAGCAGTGTCTGGGGATATGGTTATTAAACTCAGATTCAGTTTTTGTTGTTTCATTGGTTTTTAAGAAGCTCGGTAAATCCCAGGGACAAGGAGAAAGTAAAACTCCACAAATTACCAAATTCATACCCTTTGTTTTTTCCCCTTCTTGAGTAAACTCTTCTTGGCTCACTAATTTGGTTGATTCCCAGAATTCAAAATAGTTCATCCTTGACTATTTTTGCTAGGGGTTTTGTTTGGTCTGTTGCTGCTTTTATGGGGGGCAAATACTTGGAGGTCCTTTGCAGTTATCTGCCATTTCTTTTGAGTTAGTCAGGTGTAATTTCTTTCACAGAATTTGTTGTGTTTTTTTGTGTTGTTCAATTTACAAAGTTGTGTGTGTGTGTGTGTGTGTGTGTGTGTGTGTGTGTGCTGTGTGTGTGTGTGTGTGTGATCTCTAAAGTTGTGCCCAGGCTGTCTGGGGGTTGGGGTGGGTACATCTGTCCCCTTGATTCTAGGCCAGCTGGGTCAGTCGTTTAATGTGAAGGCCCAGGGGTTCAGTGATGCTTAGACGCTGAAGAGCTGAGGAGTGCCTGGGCCACCCCAGGGATGCTTAGGGGCCACGTGGTCTGGGATCAAACTGTGTGCAGCTGCATTCAAGGCATTTGCTTTAAACCTGCACTATCTCTCTGGTTCCTATCATTTTTCTTAAATTTGGTGTCTCAAGGGTTGCTCCTACTTTCATTCTTTATATTTACAGTTGTATCTTTGTCCAGATCAAAGAGAATGTTACCATATTGTCTCTTTTTCTAAGTACTGTAGTTTGGGTTCATTGGTAGTCTGTTTACTGTTTAAAAATTTATTGATTTACACTCTTATTTTTCCTTTCTGCTTTCTTTGGAGTTACATGCCTTTTCTTTTAATATTGAAACTAGATTATGGATTTCTGATCTTTCCTTACTAATTTAAGTAATATTAAAATTTCTCTGGGGGCGGAGCAATAGCACAGCGGGTAGGGCATTTGCCTTGCACGCTGCTGACCTGTGTTTGATCCCCCCGCATCCCATATGGTCCCCTGAGCACTGCCAGGAGTAATTAATTCCTGAGTGAAGAGCCAGTAGTAACCCCTGAGCATTGCTGGGTGTGACCCCAGAAAGCAAAAATAAATAAATAAATAAAATACAAATTTTCTGTAAAACATGGATTTATTTGCACCTTACACATTTTGCTGATGTGTTGTTATTTTAACGTAACCAATACTTTTAATATTTCCTTGTGCATTTATCATGATCTGTGGATTACTTAGAAGTATAGTTTTTTTTTTTTGGGGCCAGTGTGACAGCACAGCTGGTAGGGTGTTTGCTTGCACATTGTCGACCTGGGTTCAATCTCAAGCATCCCATATGGTCCTCGGAGCACTCTCAGGAGTAATTCCTGAGTGCAGAGCCAGGAGTAACCCCCTGGCTACATATAATATATATTTTTATATTTATATTTATATATAATATAATATATTATATTATATATTATATTATATAATATTATATTATACTATAAAGTCTTTGTGGGATTTTCTTTTTTTAAAATTTTTTATTATACCACCGTGAGACATACAATTACAAAGGTGTTCATAATTGGTTCTTGGTCGTATGGTATACCAGCACCCATCCCTCCACCAGTGCCCCATTTTCACCACCAATGTACCCCACCCTCCTGCCCACCCCCCAGGTTGCCTCAATAGCAGGTACCCCAGTATCCCTCTCTTTGTCTCTCTGTCTCTCTCTCTGTCTCTGCATCTCTCTCCCTCTTCTTTTTACATTGTGGCTAGCCCTGCAGATATTTAGAGTTTATCACTTAAGTCTCTTTTGTGTATATTCAATGGTGAGTTTTAATCTGCCATTACCACTCCCACATTTAGTAAAACACTGGTATCTATTTATGTCCTATTAATGAATGCTGTCATTCTATATCTGTCCTTTTCCTTCTGACTAACTTCACTCAGCATGATAGTCTCCATGTCCATCCATTTGCAGGTAAATTTCATAATTTCATCTTTTCTGACAGCCGCATAGTATTCCATAGTGTAGATGAGCCACAGTTTCTTTAGCTAGTCCTCTGTTCTCGGGCATTTAGGTCGTTTCCAGATTCTAGCTATAGTGAATAGCGCAGAGATGAATAAAGAAGTACAGATAGTGTTTTTGCTATGTGTTTTTCGGTCTCTTGGGTATATTCCCAGGAGTGCTATTGCTGGATCAAATGGGAGCTCAATATCTAGCTTTCGGAGGAATGCCCGTATTGTTTTCAAAAGGGCTGGACCAGTCGGCACTCCCACCAACAGTGGATCAGAGTCCCTTTTTTTCCCCACATCCACGCCAGCACCGGTTGTTCTTGCTGTTTTGGATGTGTGCCAGTCTCTGTGGTGTGAGATGGTACCTCATTGTTGTTTTCGATTTGCATCTCCCTAATGATTAAAGATGAAGAGCACTTTTTCATATGCCTTTTGGCCATTCGAATTTCTTCTTTTTGGCAACTTCTGTTCATTTCTTCTCCCCCATTTTTTGATGGGGTTGGCTGTTTTTTTCTTGTGGAGTGCTACCAGTGCCTGATATATCCTGGATATTAACCCCTTGTCAGATGGGTATTGGGTGAATATCCTTTCCCACTCTGTGGATTGTCTTTGTATCTTGGTCACAGTTTCTTTTGAAGTGCAGAAGCTTTTCAATTTTATATAATCCCATTTGTTTATCTTTGCTTCCATTTTCTTGGTCAGTGGTGTGTCAGTCTTTAAAGATACTTTTAGTTTCGATGTCGTAGAGTGTTTCTCCTATGTTTTCTTTGATGTACCTTATAGATTCATGTCTGATGTTGAGACCTATAATCCATTTTGATCTGACTTTTGTGCATGACCTTAGAAGGAGGTCTAAGTTCATTTTTTGCACGAAGCTGCCCAGTTTTCCCAGCACCATTTGTTGAAGAGGCTTTCTTTGCTCCACTTAATATTTTTTGCTCCTTTATCGAAGATTAAGTGGTTGTATATTTGAGAGTGTGTTTCTGGATACTCAGTTCTATTCCATAGGTCTACAGGTCTGTCTCTATACCAATACCACACTGTCTTAGTGACAGCTGCTCTGTAGTAGAGCTTGAGGTTGGGGAAAGTGATACCTCCCATCTTCTTTTTCCCAAGGATTGCTTTAGCTATTCGTGGGGTTTTATTATTCCATACAAATTTCAGGAGTCTTTGTTCAATTTCTTTGAAGAACATCATGGGTATCTTTATAGGGACGGCATTGAATCTGTATAAAGCTCTATGGAGTATTACCACTTTGATAATGTTAATCCTTCCAATCCATGAGCAGGGAATGTGTCTCCATTTCCTCAGGTCTTCTTTTATTTCCTGGAAGTAACGTTTTGTAGTTTTCTTTAAAACATGGATTTTCTGTAAAACATGGATTTATTTGCACTTTACACATTTTGCTGATATGTTGTTATTTTAACGTAACCAATACTTTTAAATATTTCCTTGTGAATTTATCATAATCTTTGG